>JAFVLL020033620.1:0-10156 GCA_021397915.2 Tor tambroides | reverse complement strand
TGCCCCCATGTCTTGAATTTGTGATCATTCTAAATGCAGTGAAAGAACTTACTCTAAATGCGCACGCGCACTAGTCTAGACTTAACTAATGTACGTGTGCACTCTCTACTGGTGTCAAATCGCACATCGTTAAAACAACAATTACTGTATTATAGCAGACAGTGTCAACGCACAACCCTGCTGAGGCATCTCAGATGAGAAGATCTGTTATCTTGGCTTTTTATCCTTGCAGCACCAAAGCAGAATTAATATGAGGTAATTATTTTACATCTTCTGATATTGGAAAAAAACGGAGGTCCGGACCTCGGGGACCTCAATGGTGGGTACGGCCCTGCAGAGAGTGAAAGTAAGGTAAAGATTCAATAAAAAAGCGGAGCTACAAACGCAAACCTCTCAGCAGCACAACAGACAGGGACAGACAGACATAAGCAGTGATGTTGAGTGCTTTGATGTTGTTTTAGTTCCTGTTCTTCTAAAACCACCATTTACCAGCTAAATCTGTACTACACCACTGATGAACTAAGCTGAAAGTGCACATTTGTGACCCTGGGGCACAAAAGCAGTCATGAGTAGCACAGGTATATTTGTAGCAATAGCCAAAAATACATTGCATGGGTCAAAATTATCCATTTTCTTTTTTTTTTTATGTCAAAAATCATTAGGATATTAAAGCTGCAGTCCGTAACTTTTACCTCTTTGTCGCCATCTCTGTTTGAAAACCTGGAATTGCAGTTACTTGCAGAATTATCTTCCGTGCGTGGGGTTGTGGTCCGGTGCTCCGCCACGGCTCCAGCGCGGATGAATCTAATGTTTTGTGGTGAATGTGTGGCAGTCAGTCACTGCACCGGTGTGGATATTTACTGTATTTCACAATCACAGATTCTAGCCTACGTCTTGGAATATATGACTCAAATAAGACTTTTCACCGTATATTGTCATCTGAACGAGTAAGTAACAAGCCTGTCACTTTTGTTCTGACCAACTGAGGAAAAAACATTACCATAAATCGAGCTACCTACGGTGATGAAATCTAATGATTGGTTAGCTCATATCACATCAAACTGTGCAAATTATTATTGTTATACTTTATTCTCAAATTAACAACATCAGCATTGCGTGACTGAGTATAGTGTGTATTAGCGTGTAGTTTTCGTTTTCTGTACAGTCTAATATGTATGTCTAATTGTCATACCATTCAAAATTCATATTAAGAAATTCTTTTAATCCAAAAAGCTAATTAATCTTCCTTCGAACTAGTTCTATTTAAAATAAAAATAAAAACTTGTGTAATCCCACATTGGCTATGTGTAATCAGAAGCACATTAAAAACTGGTATATAATTTAATTCACGTGTTTCATAAACACATAATCCTTTCTGGATTAAAATCTGCCATCAAAATGATAAATTTAATTATTCTAGCTGCTGTGAGAAAAGGCTATAAACGATCTGCCAGCTGCAGGATCCTCACATGCGATAGTCTACTAGCCGTGACAACTTTATGTTTACAGACATGACGTAATGACGCAGTGCCATACTCTAATCTCCCGCTAAAACCTACCCGTACCAGGGGCGGATTTAGTGAATTGGGGGCCCCAGGCAAATATAGGAATGGGGCCCTATACATTTGCACACATTTACCTAGATCAACCTTGAGGTTCCTTTTTTGTCGTGATGCTTGCTGCTGCACAATGGTGCCCCATAGTTGAGTCCAATGTTTCTACATTTTTCATGTACATGTTATAATTCTTTCATTTACATTTACATTTATTCATTTAGCAGACACTTTTATTCTTTCATGTTGTAGACCACGAAATATCAATTGATTTACTGTTGAGATACAAGCTTTAACAAAAAACTAAATAAATTATAAAATGATAAACCTCACAACTGAACCTTTAAACCATTTTTTTTTTTTTAAAGAAAAAGGGTGAGTCAGAAGTATAAATTATTATTTAAAACCGATTTATGTGAGTGGATTTTCGCATTGATTTGAACAAAAACTGCAGACTGGATTATTGAAAATGCACATTCATTTTCTGTCAGTAGGAGGTGCTTTTGGAACATCAGAAATATAGCAGTTTCCCTGGTAACGGCTGTAAACAAAGCAGAGCTCAGCTCATAAATGATACTTTATCAGGTAAAATAATAATGCCATCAAAACGTTTCTGAAGACAATCGGTTCCCTTCAGAGGTTCATTCATATAAAAACTTGAATTAGCGAGAATGAGAAAAGTGTGAAAAAACATAGCCTATATTGACGAGGAAAGTCCACTGAGTTACCAGCGTGAGCCTACATTTAATTTTAGTCATTTTAACTTAGGGCTGTCAATCGATTAAAATATTTAATTGCGATTAATCGCATGATTGTCTTGAGTTAACTCGCGAATAATCGCACATTTTTATCTGTTCTAAATGTACCTTAAATTAATACTTTAAGTTTTTAATACTCTAATCAACATGGGCATGGACAAATATAGATGCTTTATGCAATGTTTATTATTAGTGAAACCATAGTTAGCATAGAGCATGAAGACTAGACAAAAAGTCATAGGAACAAGTTCTTTGAAAAACATCTATCTATTAGACACATGAAAAAGACAAAAAAAAAAAGAACAAAAAAAACTAGGTTCCCAATACTTCTTTCTTTACACTGAGCAATTTACTGACACAGCTCACTTCTTCTGCAAGATGTACA
The DNA here is from genome assembly GCA_021397915.2 of Tor tambroides. Lineage (NCBI taxonomy): Eukaryota > Metazoa > Chordata > Actinopteri > Cypriniformes > Cyprinidae > Tor > Tor tambroides. The sequence goes on along the minus strand of JAFVLL020033620.1, from coordinate 7,460 downwards.
TTTATTTTTTTATTATTAGATTTGTTTGCCTCTCTGTGCCCACATACTGTATTTTGATGCAGCTAAACAAACCATACATCAATGGAAAGATTATTTATTAAGCTTCAGATGATGTCACCATGTCACCTTTATTTTTATTTATTTATATAGCGCTTTTAACAATACAGATTGTGTCAAAGCACTTAACAGTATCAAATTGGAGGATAGAGTGTCAGTAATGTATAATAATAAGATAAACATTCAATTTTCAGTTAAAGGCATTTCATTATTGAATTCAGAGATGTCATTGTCTAGCTCAGTTTAGTTTAAATAGTATCTGTGAAATCAAATTGACGATAATTGCTAGAAATTAAGTGTCCCCAACTGAGCAAGCCAGAGGAACCAAAACTCCCTCTGTGACAGAATGGAGAAAAAAAAACCTTGGGAGAAACCAGGCTCAGTCGGGGGCCAGTTCTCCTCTGGCCAGGATATTATTGTTTATTTATTGCTTACTTATTGTTTTAATTAAAATTTTAAATGTATTATATTTCTATTTTTATATTGTTGCAATTTCTAACAATAATAGTATTATGTAGTTAGGTATTTTATTATATTTTTAGTTATTTTGTTTTATGTTAAGTTTTATTGTATTTTTAGTCAAGGTCTTCATTGGGGATATGTCCCCGGCGCTCATCCAGGTGTCCGGCCTCCGCCGACGATCAGGGCCGCAGATATCATCTCCCGGCGCCGATCCACCATCTGATCCGGACATGGACTGAGAATCAGAATAAGAAAGAAACAGACAAATATTAGCGTAGATGCCATTCTTCTTACAATGTAACGAGTACACCATGTGTTATGGGGAGTGTTCCCGGTTCCGGTTGATCTAATTAATGCAGCCTAACAATCCTTCAACGAATTTGAATAATAGAAGTGTAGTAGTGTGTTATGTGTAAGCCAGGTTAAAGAAATGTGGCTTTAATCTAGATTTAAACTGACAGAGTGCGTCTGCCTCCTGAACAGAGTCAGGTAGATTGTTCCAGAGTTTGGGTGCTAAATAGAAAAAGGATCTGCCGCCCGCAGTCGATTTTGATATTCTAGGTATTATCAAACGGACGGAGTTTTGAGAACGCAGCAGACGTGGAGGACTATAATATGATAGGAGCTTGCTCAAATACTGAGGAGCTAAGCCATTCTGGGCTTTATAAGTAATTAACAAGATTTTAAAATTTATCTGATGTTTTATAGGGAGCCAGTGCAGTGTTGACAGAACCGGGCTAATATGGTCATACTTCCTGGTTCTAGTAAGAACTCTAGCTGCTGTATTTTGGTTCAACTGTAGTCTGTTGATCAAGCGTGCAGAACAACCACCCAGTAAAGCATTACATAGTCTAACCTTGAGTCATAAACGCAAGGTGGTATTTCTGCATTTGACGTTGAGAGCATAGGTCACAATTTAGATATGTTTTTGAGATGGAAAAACGCAGTTTTACAGATGCTAGAAACATGGCTTTCAAATGAAAGATTGCTATCAAACAGCACACCCAGGTTCCTAACTGATGAAGAAGAATTGACAGAGCAGCCGTCAAGTGTTAGATAGTGTTCTAGGTTATTACATGTGGGGTTTTTAGGTCCGATAATTAACACCTCTGTTTTTTCAGAATTTAGCAGTAAGAAGTTACTCATCATCCAGTTTTTTTATATCGACTATGCATTCCGTTAGTTTCTCAATTTGGTGTGTTTCACCGGGCCGTGAAGAAATATAGAGCTGAGTATCATCAGCATAACAGTGAAAGCTAACACCATGTCTCCTGATAATATCTCCCAAGGGTAACATGTAAAGCATGAAAAGTAATGGCCCTAGTACTGAGCCTTGAGGTATAAATCTCAATTTCGAAAAATTGACCCTTATGACTGGTTTTGTGGTTCAGGGTCACATATCAGTCAGAAATATCAATATGATTGTGTTGTTCCAGGTTCAGGCTGGTCTTCAGCTGCTGTAGCAGGAGTAAGTGCTGCTGGAGTTATTCTGCTCGTGGCTGCTGCTGCTGTAATTTACTATCGTAAGCAAAGGAAAAGTGAGTATTACATACAGCTGATTGAACAAGATGGAAATAAGAGATTCATGTGTGTGCAACATGCGAAAATATGTATTTTCATTCTAATTTGCCAAAGTCATCTTTGTGTGTAACTGAGATTGTCATTATTGTTCAAACAGGCATTACAGCGAAGCACAATAATGAGGTAATATAAACCTACATTCCTCAAAAACACAACTCTTAATCTTTAGTTTTTTGTGTTTGTGTAACTAAATCATCAGTCCTGTTCACCATTTCTCTTACCTTCTGTGTTTCTGTTGTTGTTTCAGACTGATTTTATGAAATACTCCTCCGTTAGTCAGACTGAGGCTCCTGCTAATGAAGCGTCCCAGGAAAAGTCTGACACTGCCACTGAAACATCAACGTAACATTGTTTATTATTTTATTTGTGTTTAAAGAGACAGTTAAGAAACAATGGGAAATGAGGAAAAAAAGGATCAGTGTCACAAACAGTAGCCCACGTACTTTCGGTTACTAGGGATGAAATGATATTATCAATATCTACGAGTTCAATATCTGATCCCTTCACACACTGTAATCATGTCACTCATGAATCAGATTAGCTGTAAATTGTAGAGGTTTGAAAACTGCTGAAATCATCACAGATTTTGTCCATCCACCCAAATCAATTTTGACACACAATCAAATTCACATCCACCCGATGGAGCAGAAATCCTCCCAATCTGGCAACACTGGGACTGCTGGAATTAGCACAAGTGAAATATTGTTTTTATTTCTACTTTTATGTGAGTCACAATGGGGCTGTGATGTCATCCTGCCTGAAACTGTAACCCATCTGTGATATTTCACAAGGTGCTGTCTAGATAGTCTCTAATTTGATCTGAGGGTTTTTTTCCCCCATCTGTCTCTCTCCGTTCTGTTCATGAATTGTTTGTGTAAATTATTATTTTTTTAAAATACCAGTTAATATCAGTTCTGTGTTTGAATAATTAAAGGTGTAGTGGGACATCTCAGAAAATGCTATCTTTAGCCTGATAGCACTGAAAGCGAATGTCCTGCAATCGCCGTCCAAAGCCCCACGCCCCTGAGCACATCGCTCAAGAGGGCGAGACCTAGAGACAACATTAAATTACTACATCAACGGTTTCCAATAACAGTCCTCACGCTCTCCCCGCTCTGCACATTTCATATGTATATCTTATCACGTCTGACTTTTGTTCTATTTGACCGTAAGTCATAAGTGCCCTGCGAAGTGGACATCACCAGATATTCCACCATACAGAGGGCAATAAAGTGTGCTAGACGTTAATTTAAATTGTGTTTATTTACATAATTGGGAACTGCTGGGCTACATCATGTGTCATTCACCTGTAAGAAAACTTTAGTAGAAGTACTACAATACCAGGAAGGAAGATTGGGTTGTTGATGTTTGTCTGTCTGCACCGCGTGAGTGAACGCACTGATGACGAATCGTGTCTGCGCGAACCGGGTGCGCAGAGGTACGCAAATACATACGTTGACAGACAAGTAGGAAAGACAATTAAAACGCTCGGACCAAGAATTTCTTGGTCCTACACCTTCCACAGAATATATAAATACATATTAAATACATTTAGACCACTTAACTTAACGATTGCTATCAGGATGTGAAGAGACTTTCAACCAGAATAACAAAAAATGTTTCTGAAGACAATCACCTATGGCACCTTTAAACATCACTGTGTGAAAAAGATGATTTGCCTCTACGTTTGGCAAAATTTTAGTTCTGTTTTGAATTTGTCGTGTTTTATACTCGTAAATATGTAAACAGGCTCCATAGGATTTAGGGACTTCAATGTTGTTGTTTTTTTTCATGTGAATGTTTTTCTCATGTCAGAGATAAAATACTATCATTTGTCAAATCCTCACAAAAACCTGTTATCAGTAAAAACTGGACATGGCTGTTTTAGTTTCACCAACACAAATGTTTCAGTGTTTTCAGTGAGCTGCTCAAATGTTGTGAAATATCTGTGTATATAAAGAGATTTTTTGATAAAAGAGAAATATGTGCCTTTCCTTAGCTTTGCATCAGTCAGTGTAAAAAAGTGCTTTAATGTTGTAAAAAGTTTATGTAAATATAAAAAAAAGTTTAAAGTGGAGCCTATATAAATGCTGTTGTCTTTCTAAAAAATAAATAAAACCGTTAATGATTTTTGTGTGTTTATTTGATAAATACCATTAAAGAGTTATTCACACATAATAGCTGGATTCTTCGAATGGTGAATTCCTAGTTTGGGCTCCAGATCACTAATAGGACTAATAGTAAGATTTTGTAATGTATTATTATTACTATTTCTTATTTCCTTCAAGTGGTGAACATTATTAGTAACCCTAATAAAAGCAGTAGTATTGATGACAAAGCAAATAACTTTCTTTTTTTTTCTGTCTGAATATTGCTCATGCCTCTAGTGGTGAAACACTGTATTAGTTACATTTTTGAGAGCGTTCATCTACCAGCTTGGATTTCTAGCACAACCACCAAGCTCTGTACTTTACTTTCTGATGGATTAAATGTTCAGCTTTAACACTAGATGACGCTCCAGTATTACAGTATTAATACCACTATCTTCCACTCTTTCAGAAAGAAACACTTATTATAGTGATTACTATTACAGTAAAACTCTGGTAATGTGGTATCAGACATTACTGTCTTAAAAATCACTAAATGTATTTATCTTGCGTTCTTTGAAGAAGACTTTATTAAATTATGGTTATACAGTCAGAAAAGTAATTTGTAATATTTTGTAGAGAAATATGATTACCGTCTATCATGGTTTAACAGTGCTTTGAAACGATGTATTTTTCTTTGACGATGATCATTATTAATAACTCTAATAAAAGCAATAGTAGTGATGCTTGACGAAGCAAACAGCACATTATTTTGTGGTGATATGGCTCGTGCTCTAGTGGTCAGTGCTGTATTAGTTTCTGTATTAGCCGGCTGGAGCAGCGGGGTAGAGAAAGGTTAGGCCGTGCTGAAAGGCAGGGGTGTGTTGAAAGATATTCATGACTGTTGATAAAGCTGTCTGTCAGGGTTAGAGCTGGTTTAGGGGTAGTTTCTTTTAAGGCCGTCTTTGGCCATCACAGGGCAAACTGAGAGTTCAGGAACAGACGCCTCGGGAGGAACTGGAGAGGGCTCTGGACTAGACTCATAGACTGGAGCAAGCCACGCTCCACCTAGCTCAAAGCAGGACAAGCTATCAAAGATGCTAAAGACCGCAGCCTCTAGTGTCCGTCACTAGTGCGTCTCTTGAGATCAGGGGAGTGAGGTATATCAAGGGCACAGGTGTCAAACTCAGCTCCTGGAGGGCCACAGTCCTGCAAAGTTTAGCTCCAACCCAGCTCCAACACACAAACCCTGTAGCTTTCAAATAAGCCTGAAGGATCAGGTGTGTTTAATTAGGGTTGAATCTAAACTCTGCCCTCCAGGAACTGAGTTTGACACCCCTGACCATTCGTCTTCTTTTCCCGAGCCAAGATTTCTATATTGCCTGAAATATCCAGGTCTTGGCTTTGTTTTCCTGTTTTCATAATTGCTGAAGGTAATGATTGAAAATTAGTTTGACCAATAACACGCACAATTGACCAATCATGGCGTGTGAGAAGGTGGGATCTACAGAGAAAGGTCAAAGGTCAATACGCATACATCAGGTGTGTTTGTCTTAAAGCGGTGCTACGCAGACAGGTCGTTGTATGACAAAGTTTGACAGAGAGGGAGAGAAACAACTTCAACAAAATGATCACACTCAGTAGTTCGGAATCACTTTGTTTAATGCACTCACTGTACAAAAAACAGATGTGGTCTTGACATACTTCACATAATCCTGCTATAGTCAAACTGCACATTTTAAATCACACATATTTAACTCGTTTCCCACCCTTGTGATCAGAAAACATGCAGTGAAACACTATTTGGTTGTACATTTACAAAGAGGAAGGTATATATGATTACGAATATATATGCAGTGCCCTCCATAAGTATTGCCCTGTTGGCTTCATCCCTCTATCTGATGTGAGCATTAGTATCGGGATAGACAAAACTACAGAATGTCACATTTTATTATTAGCCGTTTCAACACATAGATGCTTTACAGTTCCTCTCAGGTCTTTCTGAGTGATCAGCTGTGTCCTGTTGCATTAATTCTTCAGATATTAAAAGCAGGGAATGTGTTGTATCAGTTATATCCAATTGGTTGCTTTGAATTTTAGAACCTTTATGATTATACATTAAGAAACTAAAAGGTGTGCAAATAAAGTAATATGACTGTGTGAATTATGTAACAACTTACGTTTAGCTGGAACTGGTTTGACACCTTTTTCTTCTTTGTAACTCTGCACTCATCTAAAGTGAATTGAAATTAATTTAGTCATTGGTGATGACAAAACAACAGCAGCTTACGTAAAGACTGAAATAAAAAATAATTAAATAATTATTATTATTTATTTATTAAAATAAATATAATTATAATCTTAATAATAATAGCATGATTTACAGTGCATATATGGAGGCTGCAAACACACAGCATTCTCCGATATGAAGTACTGTTAGTCAACTACAGTTGTTGGAATACTGTTGGAGCATTTTTATGTACAACGTATTTCAAATTATTTAGTATCTGTGACTCAAAAAATTTGATGAAATGTAAATCTATTGTTAGTTTAGTTAGCTGACTTATACAAATAGTACAAAACCAAATTAAAGACACTTTAAAAAGGTTACACTTTGTTTTAAGGTGTCCTTGTTGCAGTGTGATTATACATTTAAAGGTGCAGTAGGAGATGTTGGGAAATGCTAACTTTAGCCTGATAGCACTGAAAGCGAACGGCCCGCCCTCCATGCAATCACTGTCCAAAGCCACGCCCCCTGAACGCGTGAACCCTCACAGATCAGACGATCAGAGACAACATTACTGCAATACATCACATGTCATTCACCGGCGAGAACACTCTGCAGTACAGTAACAGTACTGCAATAGTTAGGCTGATCAAACCTCAGACAGAGGCTCGTGAACAGTGTTGGGGAAAGTTACTTTTAAAAGTAATGCATTACAATATTGCGTTACTCCCTAAAAAAGTAACTAATTACGTTAGTTACTTTTTATGGAAAGTAATGCGTTACATTACTTTTGCGTTACTTTTGCGTTACTTTTTAAATATGAGCAGGGCTTGATTGTTTTTAATATAAGAAGTTCTAATGTAAAAGCCCTTTCACACAAAAAAGTGTAATGATTGAAAAGTAAATTCACGTCTGTAAAGTAGAACGCAGGAGAAGAAGGTTCAACACTCCTCAGCAATAAAAAAAAAATGAAGCACGATTGTTAGTTTATCTAAAGTCATTTTTGCTTATTAGTATGGTTGAACTGGATCATCAAAGGTCAGCAG
>JAFVLL020033618.1:0-28879 GCA_021397915.2 Tor tambroides | reverse complement strand
CGATAATATACCCAGACTCTCATTTACAGCAACCTTCTTCTCCAAACCTGTCCAGTGCCTTGCAGAATCCAAATCTGAGGAATGCAACTTATAGACTTCCAGATGGAACTCTTATAACAGCAGGACAACAACAGCCAACCTCACCAAACCTGTCACATGCACTTCAGAATCAGCACATTAGGAAGGCATCATATAGACTGCCAGATGGGACAATAATAATGGCTGATCAGCAAATGGAACCAACATCTCCAAATCTGGCCAGTGCACTCCAGAACCAAAACATTCGAAATGCAACTTACAGATTGCCGGATGGCACATTAATAACAACTGACTATGGGCAGCCCACATCTACTTCCCCAAATTTATCACAGGCACTTCAAAACCAACAAATGAGAAATGCCAGTTATCGTTTACCTGATGGCTCAGTTATAACTGAACCAGTTTATCAACCTAAGTCTCCAAATTTGGCATGCGCACTTCAGAATCGGGATATTCGCAATGCTACCTACAGGTTACCTGATGGTTCCATAATAAGTGCTGATGCAAGTTATAAACCTACAACCCCAACTGTCTCCTCCGCACTGAGAAATGAGGATTTAAGAAATGTCTCCTATAGGCTTCCAGATGGATCTGTTATTTCACAAGCTTTGTATAAACCAAGGAGTCCAAACATTTCAAATGCCTTGCAGAATGAAAATATTCGCAAGGCTGCATACCAGTTACCGGATGGATCTGTCATTTCAGCAGATCCTCGAAGACATAAAAGCAGTCCAAACCTTTCACAGGTACTTCTAAATCAAAATCTCCGCAAGGCCACATACAGATTATGGATCAGTCCTCGCTCAAGGATTTGAAGTCCCCACTTCGCCACATTTAATGGATGCTCTAAAGAGTGCTGACCTGAAGAAAGCCTCTTATCAACTACCTTCAGGGATCTCCACCTATTTGACATCCTCTGGGCAGGTGATTATTGGACCAGATGGCCGTTAGGCTGTAGTTCCACCACAGCGAAAAGGTCCAGGTGGGCCAGAAGATCACTGGGCTCAGAATGACAGAGAGGGGCAAACTGCAGAGGACCACTGGGTTGCGGAAAGAGTCTTGCCTCATGACACAGTACAGAACCTCATTAAATGGTCTATGTACCGAGATGAGAAAATGAATGCTAATTTTAAAAAAAAAAGGAATTCCAAAAACACAACAAATATATCATGACACATGAGAATGATCAACATTTTCATAGTCCTAAAATATAAAAGTGTTAAATAATAATAATACAAATATTATCATTTCTTATTATTTTTTATTTAAAAAATGCATTATATGGATTTTGTTTGTTTTACTGTCACTTTTGGATAACTTCACAATTACATCAAACAAAGGTCAATGTAGGTTAGCAAGCACAGACAAGATAAAGTCAGGTCAGTTTTTTTCTAAACATTTTGTATTTCTAGAAAATAGAACATTAATCCTCTCAATAACCACATTTCCCCTCTAATGCAAAAAATGGTAGCATTTGTTGTAATATTTGTTAAATTTATGCTGATTTAAGTAAATGATAGTAATACAGTAATAGTAATGAATGCTAATTTATAATTAAAGGAATCAGTACATCAGGACAAAATGAAATGATACACTCAAACACATTTTGTTATTTCTAACACATTTTAAGCATTTTTTTTCTTTGCTTTACTCAAAGAGAGTTGTTACTTGAATACAGTGTGATTGCCTGTGTGTTTGTGGCTTGTGTCATTTGCTCATTTAATAAGTAAAGCTCTGTTATCCAGAGCTCACAGGTTTGTGTTTACACCACCACTTACTTGGATCAGCTGTCACATAACACTGTATCAATTGCACATGCTGACTGTGACTGTGAGTGTGTGTGAGGGTGAAATTGTATCCAGGCCTGTTCCCTGACTTCCAGGCAAGATGAGGCATAAAATTTAGATAATTCTAGACATATAATCAAAAGATTAATTTTAAAATACTGTGCAAAGTAAAGCAAAGTGCCCAGTGAAGTAGCATACATACAGCACCACACAAAAAAATGTGCCATAAGCGGCATAAAATGTGTCAGTGGTTAGATACTCGCATATTTTAGTAAATTTTTTGTGGTTATCTTTGCACATTATTTGGCTTTTGTGTTTTCTTTGATTTTTTTTTTTTATATAAAATTAGATATTTATTTAAACATATACAGTACCTAAACGGCGTGTTATTTGATTTGTCAAAGGAGGCAATGAGAGAGAAGATATACACTCCCCTCTCAGTAGAAAGTGCTGTGGATGCCAGGTACATATTACGAGACACATTTTTTAGTTATTTGCTAAAAAATTATTATTGTTTTCGTTGCATTTCAAGTATGTTTTTCTCTACTCCAATTACAGAGATGCAGTTGCCAAGATCCTTTATTCCTTGCTCTTTCAATGGCTGACAGAACGTATCAATGGGCGGGTCTACCCCAGGAATGAGGCGCTGTCCATATCTTTACTGGATATATACGGGTTTGAGGTATACAGTGACACTCCCGAACACTCATACAAACACACTTTTAAATGTGTGGGGTTTTTTTTGTTTGTTTGGGGGTTTTTTTAATGGAATTTGGACTCTTCTAAATATACAAAATAATATTTACCATTGAGATAAGCTGAAGTATCATTATTAATTGCATATACTGTGTCTCCATGTCACCTTCATCCGTGTTGTCCAGAGCTTGACGTTCAACAGCTTTGAGCAGCTCTGTATCAACTATGCTAATGAGAGCCTGCAGTTCTTCTTCAGCAAAATCATTTTCAAACAGGAACAGGTGAGAATTAATATGCACACTACTGTACAAAAGTTTGGGGTTGTAAGATTTTTTAGTGTCTCTTGAGCTCACAGAGGCTGCATTTATTTGTAATAAATAAATAAATAAAAATACTGTAAAAACAGTAATATTGTAAAGTGTTAATGTTTGTAGAATTAATTGCTGTGATTGCAAAGCTGAATTTTCAGCAGTCTTCAGTGTCACATGATCCTTCAGAAATCATTCTAATATGCTGATTTGGTACTCAAGAAACATTTCTTATTATTATCATTAATGAAACAGTTGTGCTGCTTAATTTATTTCTTTCATAATCTTTTTTAACGTTATAAATGTCTGTCAATTTTGATCAATTTAATGCATCAGTTCTGAATAAAAGTTAATGGATTAATTAATTTCTTTTTTATCTTACTGACCCCAAACATACTATGATTTCTCTGAAATATTGATTTCGAACATTAAATTGCACACTCTCTTTCTGCACTTCTCTGTAGGAAGAGTACATTCGAGAGCAAATCAACTGGAAAGAACTGACCTTCACTGACAACCAGGCATGCATAGACCTTATCGCTGCAAAGCCCCATGGGATACTCCGCATTCTTGATGACCAGAGCTGCTTTCCACAGGTTACACACTTAAATTTTAATGTTGAATGGGGATAAATGGAAAAAAAAAAGTATATTAACTACATGTTTTAACATTTGCTGACAGGCCACTGACAACACCTTCTTTCAGAAGTGCCACTATCACCATGGAAACAACCCCCTTTACTCCAAGCCAAAAATGCCACTGCCAGAGTTCACTGTCTATCACTATGCAGGTCGTGTAACTTACCAGGTAATAGACATACTAATTGCACATGCAGTATTTTAATTACACAATTAATGCCAAAAGTCAGAGGCCAATGCATCAAGTAACTTTTAATTAATTTACCATTTGTATCCTGAGGTTTTAATGATACCAGCTTGTCAAAACAGAATCTCACAAAGGGTTGTACTCTTTTTAGGTCCATAAATTCCTGGATAAGAACTGTGATCAGGTTCGGCAGGAAGTATTGGATCTGTTTATGCAGAGCCAGAACCGAGTGAGTCCGTGTGTCTCCGTGCATTCATCTGTATACGTGTGTTTGTATGTGTGTATGCGAGAGCATAGGCTATTTTTGCTTTTCAGAAGGAATTTTAAAAAGAAAAAAATTAAATGCCAAAAACAAGAAGCCACAATTTCTTCGGCAAGTGCATTTTATGTAAACCTGAAGTATGAATGTGAGTGTATTTTTCTAATATGCATATGTGGGTGTGTTTTCTAGATGGTGTCCAATCTCTTTATAAAGCATGCTGAGATGCTGAATCAGCAGAAAGGAGCAATGAACAGGAACAGCACAGTGACTCGGAGATATCAGCCTTCTACTGTGGCCGCCAAGTTCCAGCAATCACTACAGGAGCTTCTAGACAAGATGGAGAGGTCTTAAACACTCATGCAAACACAGCGACACACAGTATTACAAACTCATATCAGCACATACACATGCATACATGTATTTGTTGTTTCTTCTGATTATGTTTTTTCAAATTTAGTCAGATAAATATCCTGTTTTTCTCACTTTTTTCAGGTGCAACCCATTTTTTGTGCGCTGCATAAAGCCAAATAATAACAAGGTATGAGCAGACATTAGGAAAGCATCACTATTATGAGTAATTTAAGTATTTGAGTGCATTTTTGCTTATATATACTGAGTTTCTGTGTTACAGCCCTTATGTATTAAGGAATTAAATGTATTTGCATGTCCCTTCAGGAACCTGGTGTATTTGACCCTGACTTGGTTGCTACTCAGCTCAGATATTCAGGAATCATGGACACAATCTGCATCAGGAAGGAGGGCTATCCAATCAGAGTGCCATTCCATAAATTCTTAAACAGGTATCCTACTCAACAGCTGGTGCTTGTTACTTATGGATGCAGTACGGTACGGTGCGCCAGTGTATAGAATACAGCATCTAAGAATGAATTATCTCTGCCAGTGTGTTTCCAGGTACAAAGCCCTGCTGGGAATGAAGAAGCTGCCGCCTCCAGATGGAGATAACTGTGTCATTATGTTAATGAAGCTCAGCCCAATCAACAAAGGAGATTATCAAGTGGGTATGTCAAAGGTAACCAGAATGACAATAAAACACAATAAACAATAAAGCAACAATAAAGCACTTCTAAAGGGCCGTTCACACAGAACATGTCTTTGCATCTAAAAATGCAAGATGCAGCGCTCAGAAATGTCTTTTAAAAAATGCAGTGCAAATTGCCTCCTCAGCCATGTTGCTGTCAAATAAAAAGTTGCCATGCCAACTATACTGTAAACAAAAGCTTGCCATGCTTGCTCCGACTCCGAGGTCTTCTGATTGGTCCACTGTTTTGACATTTATAAGCTGCACTGCGTGTAAAAGTTTGCATTTTTTAACTTGTCACGGAGTCTCAAAAAAGTGGCGCTCATGTGCGAGTAGCGAGACGCGAATGGAAAAGTAGTGCATTTTGAGACTCCGTTTCAAGTTAAAAAAAAATTTGCATTGGAATGGAAAAATGCATTCTGTGTGAACGGCCCCTAAGGATGCCAAAATTGTGCCTTTAAAAAATAAATAAAAAATAAAACATAATTTTAAATTGTGGAATGCACAGTTATATAAAATTAAGATTAAATTAAAATAAATTTATTTGAAATAAAAATAAACATTGAATGAAATAATATATTTAATATAATACTAATTTATATAATAATAATTTAAAATATTTTTTTCAGCTAGCTGTCAAAGCCACATTCCTCATTTTTGTTTAGTTTGTTGAAATATTTAAACAATTAAAACTTATTTACAACCCAAATTCCAGAAATGTTGGGACATTTTTTAAATTTGAATAAAATGAAAACTAAAAGAATTTCAAATCACATGAGCCAATATTTTATTCACAATAGAACATAGATAACATAACAAATGTTTAAACTGAGAAATTTTACAATTTTATGCACAAAATGAGCTCATTTCAAATTTGATGCCTGCTACAGGCAGGCCAATTCAGCACCCGGACTCTTCTACTATGAAGCCATGCTGTTGTAATAGCTGCAGTATGTGGTTTTGCATTGTCCTGCTGAAATACACAAGGCCTTCCCTGAAATAGGCATCGTCTGGAGGGGAGCATATGTTGCTCTAAAACCTTTATATACCTTTCAGCATCCCTAGTGCCTTCCAAAACATGCAAGCTGCCCATATCGTATGCACTTATGCACCCCCATACCATCAGAGATGCTGAACACTGTTTGAACTGAACACTGATAACACACTGAAAGGTCTCCCTCCTCTTTAGCCCAGAGGACACGGCGTCCATGATGAGAATGTCCAACAAGAATGTCAAATTTGGACTCGTCTGACCATAGAACACTTTTCCACTTTGAAACAGTCCATTTTAAATGAGCCTTGGCCCACAGGACACGACGGCGCTTCTGGACCATGTTCACATATGGCTTCCTTTTTGCATGATAGAGCTTTAGTTGGCATCTGCAGATGGCACGGCAGATTGTGTTTACCGACAGTGGTTTCTGGAAGTATTCCTGGGCCCATTTAGTAATGTCAATGACAGAATCATGCCGATGAGTGATGCAGTGTCGTCTGAGGGCCCGAAGACCACGGGCATCCAACAAAGGTCTTCAGCCTTGTCCCTTACGCACAGAGATTTCTCCAGTTTCTCTGAATCTTTTGATGATGTTATGCACTGTAGATGATGAGATTTGCAAAGCCTTTGCAATTTGACGTTGAGGAACGTTGTTTTTAAAGTATTCCACAATATTGGCTCATGTGATCTGAAAGTCTTTTAGTTTTCATTTTATTCAAATTTAAAAAACGTCCCAACATTTCTGGAATTCAGGTTGTAACTAAAATTAAATAAACTTAAAACTTGATAACTTTATAGACATAATACAAATTACACACACACACCACACACACACAACAATTACTAAACCTTTAACTAATATTGAAATGAAAACAGAAAATATACAAATAAAATCTATCTAAAATCAGAATATTAACAAAAACAATAAATGTTTGTTTTAATCTTTTTTTTCACTCTCAGCTTTTTCTAAAGGAAAACGTGTATCAGTTATTGGGGAGTAAACGTGATCGTATGATGCATGTAGCTGCATTGACCCTTCAGCGTTATGTACGGATGTATTTTGTCCGGAAGAATTTCCTCAAGTTTCGTTCGGACATGACAAAACTTCAGGCTCACTGCAAGGGCTTCCTGGCCAAGTAAACTACCTACTGCTTGTAACTTGAATTGCCATCTCTTTTGCAAATACAAACGTTTGTGTTTGAATTTGTAAAATGATTTACAGCTAGAGAAGCCAAATACTGACCATGGGCCAATTTTACTAAACAGGGCAAATTAGCCCGAGAGCGCAATTCTGAAACAGCGAAACAGGGTGAGGAAATTTCTGCAGCTGAATTAAAGAACACAGACACAACATCTCATTTACATATCGACCAATGCAATATACCAAGCGCAGCACAAATTAGTGTAGTCACAAATAAAGAATAAAGAAAAAAGCCACAGTACATTGAAAAGAACTGGAGGCCAAAAAATGAAGGGTTGGAAGAAGTTTTGATAGACCTGGTATTGTGTGACTCCTAGGTGAGGGTTCCAAGTCTTCTTTTATTTCCTGAAGCAAATTAAAAAATAACATGGCTTGCCAAACTGTATGTTTCGATAATGTGTTCTTCTGGCATTCCAAATAAATTAATACGTGTGGAAAAAATCCTCTCCCTTCTACCACATGCTCTCTGTTCTCTGCGGAGCCTCCTCTAGCAACAATAACTGCAGCCATTTCAAGCGCAAAATAGTTCAAGACATGCTTTTTTGGGCATTAAATAATGGCATAAATACCATTAATTTGACGAGCACAAACGTAAGTAAATCTCGTGGCGTGATTCATGTAAATACTTCCCTCCCATAAATTTTGCGTCTGAAAAAGAAACTCCTACAAATGCATATTCATTAAGGTCAGGCGCAAAAATAACTGTCTCCACGCTTTTCACGCTAATTCGCCAATGCGCGTCTTTAGTAAATCCTGACAGTAGTATTTTAACGCAAAAAAGACAGTTTGCGCTGGCACATGCTGTTAGTAAAACTGGCCCTAAGAATCCAGGTGATATTCTGCAGTTCAGGGATTTGAACCCTACAGGAAAATCTAGTTCACACTAGCTTTTGATTGTACCTGCTTTCACAATGTCTCTAGCTGGTTGAAATTGGACATTAACTAGTCATTAGCTGGCCTAAACTTAGATTAGAAATTTCAAATTCTTGATAAACTGGTAAGGATGAAGTCAATCTGGCTTGACCATCTTGGACAACCTTGTTAGTAACGGTAGACCACCTTGATTAAACTTACATGGTTAACCATGTTCCAAAGCTTGATTTGACCACTTTATAATCAGTTTTTTCCTGTAAGGAGAATTTTTATTTATTTTTTTAGAAAAAAGCTAATGTTGGCTCATTGTTTTGTTACAGGTCAACCTCCTCTTAGCGAGAAGAGCAGAGGAGGAGAGGAGAAGGATTGAACAGGTAAAAAAACAGTCTGTGCTCATTATTAGATAAGGACCAATTATGTTTATTTTATTACCCTAGTGTCTCTTTGCAGTATTAACAAGTTCATATTTTAAAATATTAAACTTTTAAGCTGCCAGAACTCAAGTTTTTGTAATGCATTTCCTCTCTTCTGTAGGAGCGAATACGCAGGGAGGTGGTAAATGTGACTCAGCTGGTTATTCCTGCTGAGTTGGGAGGATTGTTACAGGCCACAGCAGGTTATTCACAATTTCCCAGTGTGTGAAAAGCTCTTTTCCATATTATTAATGGTATTTGCTAAAGGAAGCAAATATTATTATTATTATTGCTCAAGCTTTGTTCAAAACCTTCAAACTTTGGCACATAGCATAGTTTTTGCCCAGAATATCTAACAAAAAAAATAAAATAAAACAAATAACCAACAAAATCGCAATTAAAATGAAAACACAAAATATAAAACCACAATCTAATTCAAACTAATAATAATAAAAACTATTATAGTATTTCACTGATACTAAAATATCAATGCAGTACCAACCACATTTTACATTCCTCCCATTATAATCAGCAAAGCTATTAAGTTTGCAATGTTGCAGTTTTGTCACATGTCATATTCCTGATTGTTTATGAGGGAATCACATTTGAAAATCAAAAGTGATGCACAGACATGATGCAAAATAATAATTTACCTAATATTTTTGAAATAATATTAAACCTATCATTTTTTCTTGTTAGCTGGTAGGGAGCGTCATTCAGACTGCTTGGCTCTGGTTCAGGCTCCTAGAATACAGACAGACCCCCAGCTCACTCTTCCACTGGACATCAACAACCATTTGATGACCAAATATATACGCACACATTTCAGGTAGTAGTGTCCTGACTACTAACACACACACACACACACACACACACACATGCATAATGCTCACAATTCACTCACATTAAGAACATAATGCAGTAAATTTTGTCTAATCTGTGTGCAGGAATTGCAGTTTGGGATGTTAACAGCGCCACTGGAGAACTCACTGACCCGACTAGAAGATGATCTGAAACAGGATGCTCTTGATGTGTTTATACTGGTGACATTACATTACAACTATAAACCCAGTCTCATTATCAGCACTTCATAAATATCTTGCGGTTTTGTTGTTGAATTTTCATTCCTATATTTGATAGATTTTGCGTTTCATGGGAGATCCAAATCTGAATGGAGCTCAAGAAAACCTGTTTGGAAATTACATCATTCAGAGAGGCCTTGCCACTCCACCAATCAGAGATGAGTTCCTAGCGCAGATAGCCAGTCAGGTGTGGCGGAATGAAAACACCAGAAATGCAGAGAGAGGCTGGTGGTTGATGGCCGCCTGTTTGAGTTCCTTTGCCCCGTCTGAGAAGATGGAGAAATATCTGCTAAAGTAAGAGAATATGCATACAAACACACACACTACTGATCAAAAGTTTGGGGTTGGTAACATTTTTTACAAGTTTTCAAAGGAAATCTGTTATTCTTACCATGACTGCATTTATTTGATCAAAAATACAATAAAAACAGTGATATTGATATTTAAAATAACTCTTTTCTACTTTAATGTTTTAAAATGTAATTTATCACTGTGATAGCGACGCTGAATTTCTCCAGACTTCAGTGTCACACGATCCTTCAGAAATCACTCTAATATGCTGATTTGGTGCTCAGAAAACAAATCAGCATATTTTATTATCATTATCAATGTTAAAACCAATTTTGATGCTTAATTCTTTGGGCACTGTGATAAATTTTTTCGGGACTCTGAAAAAGAAAGTACAAAAGAACAGCACTTACTTGAAATAGTAAAGAATTTAACATTGTTACACTGTCACTTTTAAACAAATTAATTTATCTTTGCTAAATAAAGTATTTCTTTTTTTTTCTTTTTTTTATGTTACCAACCTCAAATCAAACCATTTCACACAGCTTCAGTTGCGAATGAAATGAGTACAAACAATACAATAGTATAAGTCTTGTTCCAATGCGAGATTTACTGACAAAGCAGTTAATGAACTGTCTATCCCTGTCTCTATCAAATTTGTGTCAGACTATGCTCTGAATGGCTTTAAGGCATTGTGCCAACACAAACTCATCCAAGCCATGCAGAAATCCTACCTAGTCCCTGAAGCATCTTGAACATACCCTCCATCCCTGCTAGAGTGGACTGCCACCCGCAAGAAAGCACACATGGTGCTCCAGGTGCACTGTTTTGATGGTAAGATTCTGATCATTTGTGACAAAAACAAGAGAATAAATGTGCACCATGGCCATTGAACAAAACAGCATAGTTAAAGAAATAGTTAATCCAAAAATGAAAATTTGCTGAAAATTCACTCATTCTATCCAAGATTTGAAGAAGTGTAGCATTATATCACTTGCTCACCAATAGATCCTCTGCAGTGAATGGGGGCCATCAGAATGAGAGTCCAAACAGCTTTTTTTTTCCATTTCTGAGTGAACTATTTCTTTAGCAAACTAAGGAAAACCCAGTTTCAAATTATAATTATTGATTTTCATGTCATCTTTTTCTGTTCAGACTCTGTTAGCATGCTGCCATGTTACTTCAAATTTCCCCCTAAAATCCAAAAATTGGAATAGCTCAATTTCCTCCCTTAAAATTGTTTTTTGACAGCTGTTTTACAGAAAGACCAACAAAAATATCCAATGATACAAACTACTCAGTTTGAACTGGAAAATACAGGCTCATTTACAAGATTCATGTAATTTATAACTGAATGTGACGAGACAAAATATTAGTGGAGCTGTTTCCAAATATAAGGCATGCGATTAAGGGCCTGTTTACACCTGGTCACTTCATGCGTTTTCTCTGATCAGATATCTATCTGATTTGTTAAAACGTTTCCATTTACACTTGGCCACATAAATGTGTCTTCACGAAACGGATATAAATCCGTTCTTCAATACCCGCTCTACATGCAGCTCACTAGGATTTGGAGCAAAGCCACAATGTCAGAAAGAAAACAACAGTTAGTAGACATGATTCTTGACTATTTGCATCCAGCTGGGTTTTAAAATTGATCTGTGCATCATTGAGCCACAATGCTTTAATGAGATGTAGACGGTGCTTCCTCTCCTTACCCCCTCTCTCTCTCTTTCTCTCTCTCTCTCCTCAATTTCAATTCCCTCTCTTCTGTCTCTGTCAAATAATGCATGTTATTATCAGGTCAGGATGCAAATCAAGGCTGGTGTCATCTGTCCATTCTTTCCTCACATCTCTTTAATCTCTTCCTCTGTCATTCGCTATATCTTTCTTTCAGCCTCTCCTCTTTCATCTAATCTCGCTCACGCTCTCTGTCTTTCTGCTTTATTTCACTCCTCTTCTCATCCAGTTACACTGTCTCTCTGTCCTCTCTTGTTTGGGCTGGAGCAGATTAGTCGATATATGATAGTGTGTGTGTGTGTGTGTGTGTGTGTGTGTGTGTGTGTGTATGTTTGTGCTGGTACAGATAAGACGGTCAGTCTGTATTATCTTGACTACTGTTTCCACCCATCTACTCTCTTACAATTACATAACCATTATTAGCTAAAGATATTAATGACTTCTTTGGGAGATTTTCCCCCTGGGTGTTGATTATGAAGTGTTATATTAAAATGAGAAATATTTAAGGGATAGTCCACCCAAAACATTTTCTCATCATTTACTCACTCTCATACCATTCTTTATATGGCTTATATAAAAATGCAAGTGTATGGTCTGTGAAATGTTCATACTTCATAAAGTGTCATATATATATATATATATATATATATGTGTGTGTGTGTGTGTGTGTGTGTAATATATATACACAAGTGCATCTCAAAAAATTAGAACATTGTGAAAAAGTTCTTTTTTTCTGGTAACGTATTTCAAAAAGTGAAACTTTCATATATTCAAGAATCATTACATGTAAAGTAAAACATTTCAAAAGTTTTTTTGTTTTAATTTTGATGAATAGATCTTACAGCTCATGAAAGTCAATCCAGTATCACAAAATATTTGAATATTTATATTTGAGTTTCATTATATGACCATTCCTACAGTATAAATTTCGGGTATCTCTTGTTCTTTGAAACCACAATAATGGGGAAGACTGCTGACTTGGCAATGGTCCAGAAGACAATCACTGTCACCCTCCACAAAGAGGGTAAGTCACAGAAGGTCATTACTGGCAGGGGTGGCTGTTCACAGAGTGCTGTATCAAAGCATATTAAATGCAAAGTTGACTGGAAGGAAGAAATTGGGTAGGAAAAGGTGCACAAGCAACAGGGATGACCGCAAGCTTGAGAATACTGTCAAGCAAAGCCAATTCAAACATTTGGGAGATCTTCACAAGGAGTGGACTGAAGCCGGAGTCAGTGAATCAAGAGTCACCACGCTCAGACGTCTTCAGGAAAAGGGCTACCAAGCCACTTCTGAAACAAAAACAACGTCAGAAGCTGGGCTAAGGAGAAAAAGAACTGGACTGTGGCTCAGTGGTCAAAAGTCCTCTCTTCAGATAAAAGTAAATTTTGCAATTCATTTGGAATTCAAGCTCTGGAGTCTGAAGGAAGACTGGAGAGGCACAGAATCCAAGCTACTTGAAGTCCAGTGTGAAGTTTCCACAGTCAGTGATGATCTGCTGGTGTTGGTCCATTGTGTTTTATCAAGTCCAGAGTCAATGCAGCTGTCTACCAGGAGATTTTGGAGCACTTTATGCTTCCATCTGCTGACAAGCTTTATGGAGATGCTGATTTCCTTTTCCAGCAGGACTTTAGCACCTGCCCACAGTGCCAAAACCACTTCCAAGCGGTTTGCTGACCATGATATTGATTGGCCAGCCAACATGCCTGACCTGAACCCCATATAGAATCTATAGGATATTTTCAAGAGAAAGATGAGAAACAGTCGATCAAACAATACAGACGAGCTAAAGGCTCAATAGTGCCTCAGCAGTGCCACAGGCTGATCGCTTCCATGCCACACCTCACTGATGCTGGGATTGTTGTGCTAAAGGAGCACAGACCAAGTATTGAGTTCATAAATGAACATACTTAAGCTTTTCTGTTTTGCAAATCCTTTTTTGATTGATCTTAGGAAATATTGTAATATTTTGAGATACTGGATTTTTGACTTTCATGAGCTGTAAGCTCTAGTCATTAAAACAAAAACACTTTTGAAATGTTTTACTTTGCATGTAATGAATCTAGAATATATGAAAGTTTCACTTTTTGAAATGTTACCAAAAAAAATTTTTCATGATATTCTAATTTTTTGAGATGCACCTGTGTGTGTGTGTGTGTGTGTGTGTGTGTGTGTGTGTGTGTGTGTGTGTGTGTGTGTGTGTGTGGTTTACGGGGACAAAATTTGTTTAATGACATGGGTATGACAGAGGTATTACAATTTGAAGGTGGTTTATGAGGACACTGCCTATGTCCCCGTAATTCAAAAGGCTTAAAAAACATACTAAATGGTGTTTTTTTGAAAATCTAAAAATGCACAAAGTTTCCTGTAAGGGGTAGGTTTAGGTGTAGGGTTGGTGTAGGGCAATAGCCCATACAGTTTGTACGGTATAAAAACCATTACGCCTATGGAGAGTCCCCGTAAACCACAAAACAAACGTGTGTGTGTTATTTGTAATATTATATTTTGTAATATTATAAATGTCTTTACTGTAACTTTTGATCTATTTTCTTCTTTCTTCTTTTTACTTCTTAGGTAAATGTATTATGTTTAAAGCATATTTAAATAATTATACTGGAATAGAACAGAAATATACAGTTTTTTTACATCATTAAATATGAATTCCTGTTCACATTGACACTTTATCCTTCACTTTTTTCACTTTCTCTTTCTCTTCTGTCTCTTTCTGTCTTTATCAGACTCAGAACCACCCTATGATGGCACTCAGAGAGGGATGGACCGGTATTTGGACAGCCTGTTTGACCCAGTTCTGTCTGATGGAACTGGGGTACGGTGTCACCCGGTTATCTCACATACACAAATGTGAATAAGAGAGAGTGAGAGTATGGAAGATTGCTTTACAGACTTACTGTAATTCACACAGTCTCATTTATGTGAATGTTGATTGTGGGTTTGTGTGTGTATGTGGCTGGGCTTCCTATGATCGTTTTACACACAGCACTAGGAAATAAGTAACCAAATGAGGCTGTAATTTTTTAATGAGGCTTATCCCACACACAGAGAGAGACAGAGACCAAGAGTCATGCTGTAAACTGCACACACAAGTTATATCAAATAGATTTCTCTAATATCCCGTACAGAAACAGATTAAAAACAGTTTAATATGTGTGAAAGCATGGTCTGACTCACTCCTCTGTTTGGTTGGAGCCACACATTTTTTTTCCTCCTTGAATACCGTGTTTTACTCAGAAATGCATTATATTATGAAAGTGTTTTTTTTTGTTGTTATTTTGTTTTTTTGCTTTAGCAAAGCATGTGGTCAGTAACTAACTGGATTATTCTTTTTTATGTAGGACCTTGATGCATCAGTTTTGTCTGGTAGGATGAAGGATGGAGGAGGTGTAGGTGGCGATGAAGAACAGTCTCCTGCTAGGGTCAATGCCTCAGCCGCTCTTCAGCCTGGAGGTACACACACTCGGTTAATGCTCTCTGCTGAAAAGTCCAGCTTAAACAAGCAGGAGTTTCTTTGCTGGTCCAGGTTCATGCTGATTTTGGTGCTGGACTGCCAGTAAAACCTATCCAACTTTATCTGCATACTTACAATATGTTCACATAAAGCGATATATATACTGTACTATATAGAAAATATGAACTGCCTGTTTTTTGTCGGAAAATGTAACTATGTTATCACCCACATCTTTACATAAATTTGGATATATAAATATTCCCATCTTTATCCACATATAAGTATAATTGCATAGAACAATATATACTATATAGCAAATCTCTGCTTGATTGCTTGTATCATCACAAAATGTAAACTATTTAATGACTCAGTTCTAATCTGCTAAATGCAGCTGTAAGGCATGAAGATATTATAAACATTAAAGTAACTGGACTTGAATTATGAATGCCCACAGACATAAATTAATGGTGTGATGGCCATGTATGTGTAATTTTTCTGCTCTCTGTATTCTGTAGCAGTGAGAGTTCTGCCGCCCATACCAGGTGCTTCAGTAATGCCCAGTATGCCAGCGGTGCCCCCAGTGCCAGGTATTACTAATTAAATTGCCTTCAGCTTTACAGGGATTGAAATGAAGTGATGGACAAGTATTCATTGTTATATCTTTTAATTCTGCCCGTCAGACCCACAGCAAACTGTCCTGGCTCAACAGCAACAAAGTATTATCAACCAACAAGCCGTCATTATGGTACTAAAGTCTTCATTCTCCCAAAAATTAAAATATCTATTTACTTACCTTCATATTGTTTCACAAAACGACTTTATTTCATTCATGCTTTATTTTTTTTAAGTGGTGATTTTAAATGAGTGCCTTAAGGACGAGTAAATTATGACAGAATTGTAATTTCTGGGTAAACAATGATTTATTTATTTGTTTGTTTGTTTAATTCAGTTTAATTTAGTTTGTGTTTTAGTTTAGGGTTATTATTTTAACTATTATTTTAACTAATTCTAAAACCATAAAAACATTTTAGTACTTAAAATAAACATTAACTTAAATAGATTAAAATAGATGTATTAAACTGTATTTATCTTTATTGTAATTTCAGCTAGTTGCCAAGACTTGAAGTACTAGACCTAAACTAGACATGTTTAACAAAAATTAACAACAAAAAAAACCCACATAATTATAAAAATTCAAATAAAATTAAAGTGAAAAAAATAAAATCTAAAGCAAAATATGAACAAAAACTATTATAGCATTTCAATGAAATAAGTTTAGCTTCTAAAGATTGGTTCAGTTTTTTATTTATATTTTATTTAATTTTTATTTAGTGGCACATTTTAAAATGAAAAAATAAATAAAAATTCTTGCGTAAAATTACATGCCTTGTGTCACGGTGCACACACGAGGGAGGACACAGGAACAAGCGAACGAGGACGTTAACTCAAATAACAGTCTTTAATTGACATCAGGGCAAGACAAGGCAAGGCAGACACACAGGAACACTGAGAGTAACGAGTAGACCAGACGAATTCAAACTCAAAAAGACAGGAACTAAATACACAGGGTAATTAACACAATCACGTACACACCTGGAACAGAATTAATAATCACATCTGACGAGGACAGGAAACAAACCAAATAAGGGCACAAGAGGCGGGAACACATGACCCACACACACACACAACAGAACCCTGACACCTTGTCAGTCTGACTACAATTAATACAATGGCTGACATAATACAAGGTGACAAAATATTTAAACAAGGTGGCAAAATAGAAAGCACTATTTCACCAAAAGACAAAATCTATGACTAAAACAAAAGCATTTTACGTCACCCTGCATCTCTCCACTCTCTTCAGGCTCAGCAGATGACCATGCAGGCGATGGCTATGGTGACCAGTCCAGTGTCCAGTCCACCAATGTCTCCCCTCACCAGCCCCCCAACCAGCCCTCCACCCACTCCCTACAGCACCCTACCGCCCAGGCCGTACCCCGCCATCCCTCCCAGCCCCTACGCAAACTTCCCCCCCAGCCCTTACGCCCCACTTCCCCTTTCCACATACACAAGCCCCCCAGTGACCCCCAACCCAACCATGGCCTCCTCGTTGATCAACGCCACCCCCAGCACCTTAGAGGAGCAACAGGAGCCCCTGAAGAAGAAGAGCAGCCCCCCAACACCACAGCCACGGAGCACCTCGACCACAAAGGTGCCCCAGTATTGATATAATTTAGCTTATACTGTAAACTTGACCTTGTGTACTAGCAGTATTGTTGACTCTTTTGACAAATTGCTTATGATGTGCCTCATTTGATTTATCACATTACATGTATTCACTGATAAATTATTGATTGTAATGAATGAAAGTTAATGAATGTAAATACGATACCGTTCCAAGGTTTGGGGTCAGTAATATATACAGTGCACAGCATAAATGAGTACACCCCCTCTGAATAACTATAAAAGATGTATTTTCTTAATGATCACTAATATAATTCATGGAAAGATGGCAAAATTGAAATGTATTAAACATATACTTAATAAAAACAACAAAATATATGCCAATATTTTCTGTAAGATAAGTAAATTAGCCAATTTTGTTTAAATGAAAGATTGCAGAAATGAGTACACCCTAGATTTAATTCAGCAAATGTATAATATTCTAGTGCTTAGTATGTCCTCCAGAACTTTAAAGATACTGCTCTGACCCTTCTTGGCACTGAGTGTACAAGTTCATGACAAATTTTCACATCTGTCCTGTTTAACTCCTGGAGGATGACCTCCTTGAATGCTCTGGTCTGTAATGGGGAGTTTTGCTCAGCTTGTCTCCACAGAATCCCCCACAGCGGCTCAAGAGTGTTAAGATTGAGTGAAATACATGTCCACTGAAGGATTTTCACCTTGGGAGAATGAATATCTTCATTGTCATGCTGAAAAAATGTCCAATAATGCAGGGAAAGAGGGGCTGGGAAGCATCTTCTGTTTCAAGTTTTTGCATTCCATCACACAGTAGTGTGTGAATTCATGACAGCACTGATAAAGCACAACTCCCCCACAACTTTAGCACTAATACATCCCTACTACCACTGAACGTCACTGTGGGTACCAAGCACTTCTCACTGTACTCCTCCTCTAGCAACACCAGAACATTTTGGATGCTTTTGGATCCGAAATGATTGATTTGGTCTCTTGAGACCAGAGTATGGATACCCAGAAGTCTCTATTTTGTAAATATAGGCCTTGGAAGAGGTTAAATGAGTTTATTTTGCTTTGGCTACAGTAGGCAATTCTAGTGGTGACAACAACCACGCATGTCACGTCTGCAGGCTGCGTCATACTCTGTGAGATAAAGCGTCACTTTTTTCATAGCTTTTGCCGGCTCTGGGACACTTGCATGCTATTCCTCCTGCTCTTTTTCTAGCAAAAATTCACTAAATGAAAACTTAAAGTGAAGACGTGATTATTTCAGGAGCCTTGTCACAAGTCCATTGTTTTTGAATGTTGGTGCTACTTCTGCTATATTTTCACACTTAAAACAATAATTTGGTATTCCTCTTGTACCATTGTCTTCTTTTATGCTAAGAAATAAGTCACCTGGCAGTTCTCTCCCAAGTGGTTCCACTGCTGCCAGCATTAAGTCTGAGTGTGATTCAGTGGGCTATATAACACTTTTAATTGTCCGGAAATTACTTTAAAAGTTTTGGTTCAATATACTTACCTGTTGATCAAAAATAGCCTTAAACCTATACATTTTTTTTTTTTTTTTTTTTTTTAGTTTTATTTAGTAACTTTCAGGAGGGTGTACTCATTTTTGCAACCCATTTTATCACTTTGATAAGAAAATCTTATTTTTCTGAATAATTTTGACATTCTTCTTTGGTAATTGATCAAGCAGGCTTGTTGGAACATTATATTTCCAAAGAACCCTAACATGTCACCTAAGTAAAGAGTAATTGCTGAATTTGTTAAGTTTTAGAGGGGGTGTACTCATTTATGCTGTGCACTGTATATTTAGATATTTTTTAAAGAAATTAATTATTAATTATTATATTCAGCATGGAAGCATAAAATTGATCAAAAGTGACAGTAAAGACATTGGTGATACAAAATATTTCTATTTGAAATAAATGCTGTTCTTTTGAACTTCCAAGTTTTCCACAAAAATATGACTCAGCAAAACTATTTTCAACATTAATAATAATAAGAAATAATAAAAAGAAGAAATCTGCATATTAGTGATTTTTGAAGGACCATGTGACACTGAAGACTGGAGTAATGACGCTGAAAATTCAGCTTTGCATCACATGAATAAACTACATTTTAAAATATATTAAAATTGAAATCAGCTATTATAAATTGCAAAACTATTTCAGAATTTTACTGTTTGTACTGTATCAAATACTTTACAAAATACAACAAAAAGTTTTACTGTGTCAAATAAAAGCAGCCTTGTTGAACATAAGAGATTTCTTTCAAAAAATCCTAGACACAAATTTTTAAACCATAGTGTATAAACTTACAATAGTCTAAAATCAGTTTTGCAATTAAATGTTGTATGATGTGTTGTATATTAGAAGGCTGATGAATTTGTATGCTTTTATTGATTCCTATAATTATTACTGCCATTTTCATATTAGTCTGCAACTAAAGTGCTTCTAATTGCATTTTGATTGTCTATAGTTAATTTTTATTCACCTATATTTATCTAATCTTTGCATCTGTTTAACTGCTGAGTATGTTTTAATATAAGAACAGCTTTGTTTTTTGTTTTGTGATGGTGATTTATTACCTTTGGCTAAATTAATTTCAGGCTCTTTTATCTACAAGCCCCTGCTGGACCAATTACACTTGACAGCAGGCCTGCCAAAAGACATGGTGTCATTGCATTTAATCATATATCTGTGTATTCAAGACTAATTAACTGAAATATACGCATTTTATGTAACTTCTGCGTATTCCAAGCTTCTTCTTTTTTTTCTTTCTCTCTCAGCTCCTGTTGCCATCACGGGTCCCATGCGTTCTGCTCCAGCTCCTGGCACAGAGGTGGTGAAATATTCGGTCTCTAACTCTGAGCACATCCTTCCCAGCCACAACATTAAAGATATCATTAAGCAATATCAAACACCGCCCCCAGAGCCTGTGCCACAGATACAGAGGTGTGTTACCTGTGCATTTGCTCCAATGTTTTATACAATCAGATGATTTTATTGCCATTCTTATTAACTCAATAAATGCCATGTGTTTGATGACAGACGAGAAGATAAAGCTTTTGTGAAAAAGATGAACCCACATGATGAGGCAATGCAGATCCTAAAAACACAGAGCGACAATCCACCTCCTCCACAGGTTTGTCTGCCTGTCACTTCTGCACTAACCAAGTAAAGTGTGTTTGAGCGATTAAACACTGCTAGCTAACAACCAATAATTTATCATTTGTCATTGGACATAAAGTTATACTCCACAAGGGGGCGCTTGGACCAAACTCTTGTATTAATTACAAGGCATCATTAAATTAAAACCGGTCTTTATAGACATTCTTGATTGTATTGTGCAAAATGTTTGTCTTCGCTAACTTTTATTAAATATTTTATCTTGCTATGTGTGCAATAACTGTTTGTGTAGAGAAAGGCTCCCACTCCAGCTGCTGTGTCCAGAGATGGAGGCCTCAAACCAACTAAAAGCAGCAAGAAGAAAGCACCAGAACTACCTCTGTCTTTACCACCACCAGGTAAACAACACACACACACACACACACACAGCTTACAAAAATACCGTGGTCTTATGATGGGTTTATGTATTTTTGAACACTACCATGGTGTTCTGTACCATGTAAATACTATTGTATATGATTATGGTAATAATACATGATATCAGAGTATAACCATTTGATATCATCACTGTAACATTACTTTTTGTAAGAGATAAACTACTGTTCAGAAGTTTGGGGTTTCTTTTGAACTTTCTATTACTAAAGAATCTTGTCACAGTGTCCACATAAATATTAAGCAGCACAACTGTTTTCAGCATTGATAATAATAAGAAGTGTTTCTTGAGCAGCAAATCGGCATATTCGAATGATTTCTGAAGGATCATGTGACACTGAAGACTGGCGTAATGATGCTGAAAATGTAGCTTTGCATCACAGGAATAAATTACATTTTAAAATATATTCAAAATAGTAAACAGTTATTTTAAATTGTAAATTAGTTCACAATTTTACTGTATTTTTGATCAAATTAATGCAGCCTTGGTGAGCATAAGAGACATCTTTCAAAATCCTTAAAAAATCTTACAAAGTCCAAACTTTTGGACAGCAGCATACATATATAATGCATATGTCCACAACCAATCTCTCTTTCTCCATCTCTCTCTCTCACACACACACACACACACCAGTGCCCAGAGATCTTCCAGTGCAATCTGAGAGCATCCAAACACAGCTCCACAGGAGCAGCACAGAAGAGCGTTACACCTACACAAACGTTCCCTGGAAGATATACCTCAGGAAAGAGGTGTGTGTTCAATGTATCATTTGTTTATTACTTCATCATTTTGTGCATCATTATGAACAGAGCACTAATGCTAATGCTGCTGTACAAATTGTTGTAGGTCTTCTATCCAAAAGACACTTGGAACCATCCTCTAGTGCTGGACCTCATATTCAAACAGGTGAGAGATACTCCACACAGTACTAAATAAACTCCAGTACTGAGTAAATCTAAAATAAAATGTGTAGAAATACAATATAGAAATATTTTTATTATTCTGTAAATAGAAAATAATACTGTTCAAAATTGTGGTGTTTTTTACTGTTTTCGAAAAGTCTCTTTTGCTCAGGGTGCAATTATCTGATCAAAAATACAGTAAAAAAAACAGTAATATTGTGATATATTATTACAACTTACAGTAACGTTTTATATTTAAACGTTTTAAAATATAATTTATTCCTTTGATGCAAAGCTGAATTTTCAGCATCATTACTCCAGTCTTCAGTGTCACATGATCTTTCAGAAATCATGTGCTGTTTGTGCTGTTTTTTCAGGATTCTTTGATTAATAGAATGTTCAAAAGAACAGCTTTTATTTGAAATAGAAATATTCTACATTTCTTTACTGTCACTTTTGATTAATTGTATGGATCCTTGCTAAATAAAAGTATTAACTTTTGTAAATACCTTGCTTTTTTCTTGCCTTCATTCTTCATTCCATAAATGTATCATTTATTTCTTGTCTTTAAATTGTGCTTTTTAGATTGTTAATGACACATTTACAGAAGCCTGTGTTCGCAAGAGGAGAGGCAAAAGATGAAATCCTTGTTTGGTGAGGAAAGAATTGATTTATGTGAAATTATTTTCCAAGAGAACTTGTTCAGTTTACTGTTATTACGGTACATGTGTTTGTTTCATAGCACAATATGGCATCGAGCCGAACGCAGCTGTTCAGGATGAAAGTGTAAAGAAAGCTGTGATTACAGCTGCCAGGGAGTCATGGGAGATTTTTTTCTCTCGCCTTTTTCCTGCCTCGGTGAGTTCCATTTCCTGGCAGACTGTTAGTGTGAATGCAATGGGCCGATATGTCACCAGTGTGTGTTTGCAGGGCAGTGTGGGTACTGGAGTGCAGGTGTTGGCATTGTCTCACTCTGGTATCAAACTTCTAAAGACAGTAAAAAGCAGCACTGCAGCTCCAGACTACTTCCGAGTGCTCCGTCCGTACAGGTGCGTCATCCTTCCAGCCATTTAACCATCTGTCAGCAGTACACCTTCTAAAGCGTCTAAACTCTCCCACAGCTACACAGACATCCTGTTTGTGACCATCCCCTCTCAAAACATGCTGGAGTTTAATCTGATGAATGAGAAATTGATTCTGTTCTCGGCCAAAGCACCTCAGATCAAACATATGATTGATCTCTTCATCTCTCATCTTAAGAAGGTAAAGAAAGGGCTTTGATTTCTCTTCTCGTCATTTCTTAACACTGTTCCTTCACACTGTTAAAGGCTCAGATTTTAAACTTGCAATGCCATGCTTCTGACTTCTTCTGCAGGATTCCGAGTATGTTGTAGCAGAGAGAAACTTCATCACAGAGGACAGAGCTCTTCTCAGCTTCCATAAAGGAGATATAATGGGTCTGCAGGCCATGGATGGGTTAGAGGAGGGTGAGAAGAAGTGCTCTCTTCTTTCCCACAAGCAGTGACATCATGCATGAAAGTATGTAGTGGAGGAAATATTGACACCCAAATACAAGACATTGTTGAGTTCAACTAGTCCCAGAGTTTTAGTACACTAAAGTTTAAAAGTTTGGGGTCAGCAAGTTTTTTTTTTTTTTTTAAGAAATTAATACTTTTAATTAGCAAGGATGCATTAAATGGATTAAAAGTGACAGTAAAGACATTTACAGTGTTATCAAATATTTCCATTTTAAATAAATGCTGTTCTTTTGAACTTTATATTCATCGAATCAAACTTTTTTACCACAGTTTCCACAAAAATATTAAGCAGCACAACTGTTTTAACATTAATAATCATTTTAAAAAAGGTTTCTCATATGCAGCAAATCAGCATATTAGAATGATTTCTGAAGAATCATGTGACACTAAAGACTGGAGTTGATTAATTTGCAACACAGGAATACATTTTAAAATATTTAAAAACATAAAAGTTATTTAAAATTGCAATTTTTCACAGTAGTAAAAAAAATTTGGGGCAAATTTGGGGCAAAAAAAAAAAAACAGGGGCAGTCATGGCCTAATGGTTAGAGAGTCGGGCTAGTAACCTGAAGGTCGCGGGTTCGATTCTCGGCAGGAATTGAAGGTGGGGATTGTGAATGAACAGCACTCTCACCGCCTTCGATACCATGGCTGAGGTGCCCTTGAGCAAGGCACCGAACCCCTAATTGCTCCCTGGGCGCTGGAGCAATGGCTGCCCTCTGCTCTGGGTGTGTGTGTGTGCATTTGTTCACTACTCACTGTTGTGTGTGCGCACTTGGATGGGTTAAACGCAGAGCACCAATTTCGAGTATGGGTCGCCATACTTGACAATACGTCACGACTTTCACTAGTACTGTTTTTACTGCTTTTTGAGCAGTAGAGACTTCTTTCAAAAATATTCAAACATTTTACCAACCCCAAACTTTTAAATGGTAGTGTAAATATAATAAATTACTGGAGCACATTTCATGTAACAATGATATATACATAATACATACACAATACATAACACAATTATATCTTAATTACAATGTATCTTCACCTATATTATTCCTTCATATTTGTGTGTTTGTATTTGCACAGGTTCTGCCAGACTACCTGAAGGGTCTGTTGAATGTCGTACCTCAGGGAAAGATCAGTGAACAGCCGTTTATCCAGTTTGCCAAACTTGCTGCTCTTCAACACAGAGCCAAAGACAGTCTCTACACGCCTACTATGTATGTTTCCATTTTAGACAGCCTTCATTCTCTATGTACTTTTACATATTCATACAATTTTACCTCATTTTCATCCGGAAATCAGAATGAGAATCTGAAAAAAACGGTGGTGTTTATTATCCCACCGGATAATCAGTATCAATAAGTGAAGAAATTTCAGTATCAACTCAAACATTTCTCAGATTCTTATAAGACCAAGTTATCTGAGCTATATTATCAACATTTTATTGTATGTCAATAATTGATATAAAATACAGTAAAAACAGTAATATTATGAAATATTATTGCAATTTAAAATAACTGTTTTTTATTTGAATATATGTGACCCTGGAGCACAAAACCAGTCTTATGTTGCACGGGTATGTTTGCAGCAGTAGCCAAAAATACATTGTATGGGTCAAAATGATCAATTTTTCTTTTACACCAGAAATCATTAGGAAATTAAGTAAAGATCATGCTCCATGAAGATATTTTATAAATTTCCTACCATAAATATATCAAAACTTTTCTCAGTATTTAGACTTTTTTGCACCCTCAGATTCCAGATTTTCAAACAGTTGTATCTCGGCCAAATATTGTCCTATCCTAACAAACCATACATCAATGGAAAGCTTATTTATTCAGATTTCAGATTATGTATAAATCTCGATTTCGAAAAATGGACCCTTATGACTGGTTTTGTGATCAATATGCATCATTACTCCAGTCTCCATCATCAGCAGTATCATTACTCCAGTGTCACACGATCCTTCAGAAATCGATCTAATTTATAATTCAATACTAATATTATCAATATTATTATTTGTACTTGCCCTCTTCGTTGTACTCCACACCTTCCCAGTTTTGATGAAATCATTATTTTTATTATTATCATTGATTAATATTATTATAGTTATTATTGTTGCTAATAACATTTGTCTCTATTATTATTAGTAGTAGTAGTAGTATTAGCCTATTTATTTATTTCTATTTATATATTTATTTTTATTTATTTTTTTTACTCTACTTATATCTGTTATCAATCTATTATGATACTATTTCAGTTGTATGCTTCCTTCCCCAACCCTAGACACAATGACACACACACAAACACATACACACGCACGCACACACACACACACACACACATGCATGCTCACAGACATATGAATGTAAATACAGGAGTTAATCAGAATGGACTTGTAATGTTGGCCATCAGTATGTTTGTTTGTCCAAGTGTTTCTACATTTTGGCACATGTAAATATTGTCACCTTCTAAACTTAGTGTTTTTTTTTTTCTTTTGTCTTCTCTCTGTCTTATATGTTATATGTTTGGTCCATGGGGTTATGTATTTGGTACATGTAAACATTGTAATATTCTTTACTTTCATAATTAAAAAAAAAAGAAAAAAAAGAAATCGATCTAATGTGCTGATTTGCTGCTCAAGAAATACTTATTATTATCAATGTTAAAACAGTTATACTGCTTAATGTGTGTGTAGGTGTATTTTTTTCCAGGATTCTTTGATGAATTGAAAGAACAACTTTTATTTTAAACAAATCCTTTGTCACATTATAAATACCTTTACTGTCTTTTGATCAATTTAATGCATCTTATCTGAAAAAGAGTATTAACTTCTTTCAAACAAAAATCTTACTGCCCCCAAACTTTTGAACAGTAGTTTATTGTTCCTAAAGAATTTGTAAAAGTAACATCTGATACAAAGTTGAAATCTTGCCCTATGAAAAGGACACCTCATGGGCACTATTTTCCTTTGGGATGTTTCTAGTTAATCTTTTCACAATTTCAGCATATTGACTCGAAAAATGTTCTCTTTCTGTAGTTATGAGTTGACAGAATACATACAGTTGAGATCTTTGGCAGACAGGGGCCTCGGCAGTGGATGCAACTGGTTGCCCAACATGTACATGCCGCCCAAAGCCTGAACCCTCACCAGGCCAAATCCCAATTCCTGGGTATTTTATTCTCATTCACTTTTTACCTTTTCGCTATCAGATGATAAAAAGCAAGGTTTGTTGAATTGTGTTTGTGTGTGTACCTCAGGTTTGGTGTGTGCATTTCCCATGTTTGGATCGTCCTTCTTTTACATCCAAAGCAGCAGCAACAGTACCATCTCTGCACCGTGCATCCTCACTGTCAGTCAGAACGGACTGCACTTCTTGCACAAAGACACTCATGTGCGTACTGCAAACACACAGACTTCTAAAAGTAATGCAGGGTTTCTGTAGATCCTAAAAATGTCTGGCCCTTCCACAAAATAAGGCCTTAAAAGGTCTTAAATTGGAGCAGAAAGTATGAAATTCATAGTTATGGCATTAAATGAATATCTTCCTCCAGTGTTTTGTATTGTTTTCCAATACAAGTATCTAAACCTCCTTAAATCAAGATACATTTACTTGAGATGCAAAATGAAGACATGAGGAACTCCTCAGATATTTAAATATAGAGAACATATTGACGTATTGTATCCCCTTTGATTTATTCCTTAAATTATCTTCAGTAGGTC
This sequence comes from Tor tambroides, assembly GCA_021397915.2. Taxonomy (NCBI): domain Eukaryota; kingdom Metazoa; phylum Chordata; class Actinopteri; order Cypriniformes; family Cyprinidae; genus Tor; species Tor tambroides. The sequence goes on along the minus strand of JAFVLL020033618.1, from coordinate 1,936 downwards.
TTAAATTTACCTTCATCAAACCCTGTAATGTTTTTTCTGATGGCAGGAGGTGCAGGTGAAGTTCCAGCTGAAGCTGATTCAGTCAGCTCACGCACAACGGCCCAGTGCTGGATCCAGTTACCCTTATGTAGACATCCTGACAAATAGGATATAACAAACCACAGAGTCACACAGTTACAGCTGGAACAGGTAACACACATTCAACACCATGAGAACAGTGTAAAAATATGAATGAGTGGTTTCTGAGTGCATGTGTTGTTTGTAGGGTCTGGAGTTGTGTCGGGTTATCGCCATGCACATTGAGAATATGCTCTCTGTCCGAGAGAAGAGGCTGACGCTGCCACCCAGTGAAATCACCATGCTGTAACAAAACCACATACAAATATACACTCAGTCTGTATACGAACAAATACTATGCTTTCTGTATGTTTATCCTCTATAATCAGGTTATTTTCCATTTACTGATTCTCTCATCATGACTAAACCAAACCTCTTAATGCAATGTTTGCACTAATCGTGTATTTGTTCACATGTTATGTACAGGAGACACACAATGAATAAAAAGCATTATTTTTGTATTCAATGCATAAAATTTATACAGATGGATTATTATTATGCAAAATTGTCCTTTGGTACTGTACATGTGAAAGTATTGTAATATTTTTATATTAAAATTCTACCCCATGCACATAAGTTTGAATGAAGAGAGATGTTACTCAGGAGAACAGCATGAATGTAATCTTTTTTCACTCACATTCTCATTTTGACAATTTTTCACAGTCAAACTTTGTATATTTAGCTATTAGTTAACATACGAGACCAAGGTCATTATTTGTATTTTTTTTCTGCAGCTTTCTTAATAAATGTATTGATTGAAACCTAAGTTAATAAATTTGCCTATTGTAATTGTCTATAACTTTCACAGTATTTTGGAGAAAATGGATTATGAAGATCACCTCTGAGATCTAAGATCTAATTAATGAATACAATTAAAATACAGCAAATTGTTAACTGCATTAGCTGCTTGTTTTTCAATTATTTTGTTTTCATTCTGAAAAATGAGATTACTAAGAAACCGCTTCAAATTCGAGACATGAAACATCATGATCTCTTGTAAATTATGGGTCTTTAGCTGGCTTGCAAAATTTGCACACCAATTGTTACATAACATTTTTAATGACAAAATCAGAGTAGGTAAATAAATTAAAACATAAATGAACATGACATTTACCATGACTAAAAATTATATACATAAATATAAATACATAAATAATCAGGGGTAGAGCTAAAACATTTCCAAGCATATACAGGGCAATGCAAAATTGTTAGATAGATAGATAGATAGATAGATAGATAGATAGATAGATGGAAAAAAACTAAATATACAGGTGCATCTCAAAAAATTAGAATATTGTAAAAAAAAAGTTCATTTTTTTTGTAACTTATTTCAAAAAGTGAAACTTTCATATATTCTAGATTCATTACATGTAAAGTAAAACATTTCAAAAGTTTTTTGTTTTAATTTTGATAAAGCTTACAGCTCATGAAAGTCAAAAATCCAGTATCTCAAAATATTTGAATATTTCCTAAGATCAATCAAAAAAAGGATTTGCACATTTAAACTGAGAATGCATGTACAGAATGATGCATTTGGTGTATGATTGAGAAAACAGTAATAGCACGTGCAGCGGGAGCAGCGGCAGCCTCCCCCGGGTCCTAATACCCATTCAGTAAGGGGTTGTAATTCCGTAGGGGGCGCTGTTGGCCTACTTCTAATTAAATTAAAGGGGTCATATGATGTTGCTAAAAAGAACATTATTTTGTGTATTTGGTGTAATGCTATGTGTTTATGTGGTTTAAAGTTCAAAAAACACATTATTTTCCACATACTGTACATTATTGTTGCTCCTCTAAGCCCCACCTTTCTGAAACGCGT
>JAFVLL020033617.1:0-10591 GCA_021397915.2 Tor tambroides | reverse complement strand
GCACCTTAATCACCCCAAAGAACCACTGAAGAACCAGGAGCTTAACAGGTTCTGTATATCGTAGCAGTGCCAATGAACTGGTGAAGAACCACTGAAGCACCAAGATTTGGTGCTATACAGCACCAAAAGTGGTTCCCCTATGATTACGAGCCAAAGAACCACTTTTTTTTTGTGCTTTATAGCACCATATTTTTTTAGAGTGTATATAGCAAGAACCATTTAAGAATCCTTATTTTAAAGGGGGGAATTCTCTATACATGAGGAAACCATGTCTGTGCAATCAGGTGGTTTGAAATGTGTCATCAGGAGATTTCAGCCTTGTTCAACATTAAGAAAGAGGAACCTTACATTTTATATATTGCTGATATAACAGTGCAGTGAAACTTCAAGCTGCAGAATATTTGGTGTTTATTTGTTAACAGCAAGGGCATCTATAGAACACTGTGGATTAGTATGAGAGAGAGAAGAAGGAGGAAAACATTATGAAAGAATGAATTAAAAATTAAGAAATGTATTTGAAAAGAACAAACAAAAAAAACAAAACAAAAAAAATCTCACTTTTTTCAGTTAAACCGCTTCACTGTAAAAAGCCTTTACAAAAACCCAAAGTGTCAAGGATAGCAGTTTCATGCGACTGCACACAAATTGCTGGAGTGGCAATTTCTTGTGACACGACAGTTGAAAAGTCTGATGATTTGAGGAGCGCGTCCTCATAAACACATGATAGTCATACTATTTTGAAATTTTGGTAACACTTTAATATAGGAACCAATTCTCACTATTAACTAGTTGTTTATTAGCATGCCTATTTTTAACATACTGGCTGTTCATTAGAACTTATAAAGCCCATATTCTGCATGACCATATTCTACATCCTTAATCCTACCCAATACCTAAATTTAACAACTACCTTACTAACTATTAATAAGCAGTAAATTAAAAGTTTATTGAGGCAAAAGTCATAGTTAATGGTTTGTTAATAGCGAGCACTGGAATAAAGTGTGATCGAATGAAAAAAATAATTTTTACATGGATTTGTTGCACCCTTATTTTGTACTGGGCCTCAGAAGTCAGATGGTCATTGTTGTGCATTTAGGCCCTTAAAGACGTGCCTGTTTTTAGAATGTATATAATACTTACATCTGCAGTTAACGCTTTTCAGCGTGATAAAGAGATACTCATCTACTCAGACAAGAAAGCAGCATTGCTCTTCTCAGATAGTTATATTTGTACATACAAGGCTTAAATGCAAAAAAAGCTGTCATTGCTTAGGGTTTGAGGTGTAAATAACTAATCTACTGAATAACTGCTGCTGAATTCACAGAACAGCCACTGTGGAAATTACCATGGTAACTGCAGTTTCCGCCATAAATAACAGTTATTGTTGTGGCTTAGCATTAAAAATGTGGTTGCTTGGCAATAGTCTCACATCAAAGTAATATATTAAAAAAAAAAAAAAACAGTTTACACTGTTTGAAAGAGATTGCATAGTAATTTATTATGGTTTTAGTAGTAAACTTAAATTTTGGCAGAACTATGATTTCCATGGTAAACTACTGCAGTCACTTTTTACAATATTTATGGCCAAGTAATTATGTAACAATTAATTTGGGTTAGGTTATGTTACACTACCGTTCAAAAGGATGGTTCTTTTTATGTTGTGTTAATGGTTTATGGTTTGTGTTAATAAAACCTTTTTATTGTTACAAAGATTTATATTTCATTTGAACGTGATATTCATTAAAGAATTCTGAGAAAAAAAACGTATGGTTTTATGGTTTCCACAAAAATATGAAGCAGCACAGCTGTTTTCAACATTGATAATAAAAAGAAATGTGTCTTGAGCACTAAATCAGCATAAGAATGATTTCTAAAGGATCATGTGACACGACTGAAGTAATGGCCCCTGAAAAGCTTTGCCATCATAGAAATAAATAACATTTTAAAAGACAATAAATTAGAAAATTATAAAACTTCACAATATGAATGAAATAAATGCAGCCTTGGTGAGCATGATAGACCTCTTTCAAAACCAACAAAATTATTATTTATAAAGTTATTATAAAATTAGTTAAAACCCAGAAATCTTTTTCTCCAAGCATCATGCACCTTCCAATGACTCTGAGCCCGTATGACAGGAAGTATATCAGTCTGACGAGGACGGATCTCTGCTTCCTCCTACAAGGACGTCTACAAAGGAAAAGCTTTCTTTTGTGATAGACTTTATGGTTAGAGTCTGCCTTCAAGAATAAGTCCAACCAAAGGAAGGGAAATCAATCACTGCGTTATGCAAAAGAGATCTTAAATGATCTCTTTCAAGAGGCTCTCTTTGATTTTCCACCCACAGAGCAGTCAATATACACGCATATCCTCTTTTTGTTCAAATATCAGCAAAAACTACACCAAAAGGTCAAGCAAACAGACCAGCCAGTGTAGAAGGTTTCTGGAATGTAAAACAAACTAATAAAAGTTTAAAATACCATATAGTTTCTATATAAATGCTAACATCATATGTCTTTTTTGCTTGTTTGTGTGTGCGCAAAGTCCTGTTCTAACTGTCTTCAAGCTGTAACACTTGTGCGCTTGTATGCTAGTGTCACAATAAAGAGTGGTTTTGTTTGTGTAAGTGGGGCTGTTCTGTGTAATGGCAGTTGATGAGTGTGCAGACTGCAGTTATGGTGACAGTGTTGAGTTTTGGTCAGGATAAGGTTTAGTTGAGCAATAGCTTGGGCACAGATGCTTTCAACAACCTCCTAACCAGCATCAGCACCCACTTGTGTCACGAAGCACCAGATAAATTTAACCAAAAGTTATTGTACCCAGTTTTACAGAAATACAAGCAAGACATCTCTGTTCTCAAATGTCTCCTGCACTGTATTCAACAAAATGGTTATTCTCATTACCACTGTTGGGTAAGTTACCAAAAAAAAGTAATCCACTACAAATGACTAATTACTTCTTTAAAATTGTAATTCGATTACATTACTGATTACTGCATTTAAAAAGTAATCAGATTACTAATTACTTTACTTTTCAAGTTATCAAACCTAAAAAATACACTACAAAGTGAAACTCATAGTTCTTTCATTAATTTCATATTGACTGAAAAAATACATAAGTAGGCCTATTATTTGTATACGCTGATTCATTCCCAATATCAACTAAACTTTTTTTTTATTTTTTTTGGTTTTGTAAAATAAAGAAAACAAATAGGGTGTGCTTTCTGCATTCTCACGGTCTCCGTGAATATCTTCTTCAATCACTAGAATGAACGAAAATGACATGAGAAATACAGTATATCTAAAGAAAGCTTGAAGTGTCTGTTATTAAATGAAGCAAGTCATGTCGAAAACAAATATTCTCTGATAAAATAATCTGTTTGAAACCAACGCAAGGTACAGTCTTTCCCGTCTGAGCTCACCTATAATGTGATCATGCCCATGCACATCGCGCGCTATAAGATAATCATCCACGCGAAACCAGGCTTGAGACGCATGAACATGTAAACGCTCATGTCACCTCTGTAGAAAGATTCAAGTTCATCTCGGCTACTTTTCGTTTTTGGAAGAAGACGCGCTGTGAGGAATAAGCCTTGAATGGTGATGCCAACGTGGTTTAATCCAGCGGTTGATCTCATTCTGATGAGTCATATTTTTTACTTTATTAGTGTTACTGTGACATAAACTTGTACACATTCACTTTTTGAACTTTTCGCAAACTATAATGCCAGACTAAAATATGTCTAGTGCAAAATTTTGAAATATGATAGGCAAACTTTCATTGCATCTAAATGTTGTAGGACTCTCATATTAGCTCTCATTCTCCGGTGATTTATTAAAGGGCATACTGACGCGCAAAACATAATTTTTACTCATATTTTTTTTAACACTGCATTTGTAACTTAAGTAACTAATTTTATTGACATAAGTAACTGTAATCAAATTACATAAATTTAAAATGTAACTCATTACTGCGTTACCAGGAAAAGTAATTAGATTACAGTAAACCGTTATACCCAACTCTGCTCATTAGTAATAATGTGACAGGAGCTCACACAGAACTTGTGTGGGGACATCAAAATGTATAAGAAAGTGTGTGCACGCGTAATGTGAAAGTGAAAGGCATGAAAGTGATGTGGTATTAATTAGCAGGTGTTTAACAGATAATGTGGGTCTCACCTGTGGAGGGGGCAGAGTGAGGTGATGCCCGGTCAGGCCTGGGTCGATAAAATGGCTCGACTCAACTTCTGGGAAGCGATGCACATTCGATGCATGTAGTGGCTGTACGCTCTGTAGCTCTGTGAAGTGGCTCTCCGGCAGGTTCTCGAAATCCACTGGATGGACATGATGTGTATTATAATCCCAAGCGTGATCTAGACAAGGACAGTGAAGTTGAAACGGAGGGTCAGCAGAAAGCATCTTTTAACAAGCAAAAGTAATATGACAATACGTCACATGCTCTTTGCGTAAGCTGGTACCAGCAACTGATAAATCAACCATGCCACTTAATTCTGTCCGTCAATTCAATCGCATGCAAGAAATTACATTTACTTTCTCACTGTAAGCCCTGAGACTTTGAGTGTCACCCTGTTTCCTGTTCACACCACCATTTCCTTTGCAGTTTTTGAATAGCCTCAAGCATGTTAGGTTTTTTATTGCCATTGTGTTTAACGGTTAGATTTTTTATTTATCTGTTTTAAGTCTCATCGCATAGAAACAGAAAATAATCCACAGCAAGTTTTTTGTGCATCTGTCACTTAAATGTGTTTTCATTTTCAATGATTTTCCACACATCATCACTGTAAGCAATCTGATTTCACGAAATTTAAATCCCACTAGTGTTCATAAAAGTTGTAGTCAAGCCGTATATCACATTTATTGCATTTTCGGGAGAAACATCAGTGTACATTCCTCCAGTGAACAGAAATAGCTGTTACATAAATTGTTTGTCAAGTCTTGTGAAAAAGAAAAGGAAAATTTACTCGGCACTTCTTTACTGCTGTATAACGAAACTCGGAACCGTTTTCAGTTTCCCTGTCATTTAACTTCTTTGAAAATCAGCACATAGCTGTCTTACTAAATAACACAAAGGTCTAACCAAAGGTCACCATAAACTGTATCAAAAACAACTCGCACAGTCTTATACAGTAATGAACCGCAGTAACCACCCTCAGCCTCAAAGTCAGAAACTGCTGCTACTGTTTAATACGCTTTTTCAGACGCCCACATAGCTAAATTGCTATATTGTCTCATTTTGGACAGAAGCCCTTGGGGATATTTGTCGTTCTACGTCTGTAGTTTTCTTGCCTGTCAGAAAGAGGCATCTGTTTCCTGCTTTGTGCTAGGTCACTCGCCCGGTTCCACACGCTCGCTCTCCTAACGTCCCCTTACAGTTCAGTCCCAGCTGCCCCTGGGTGTGATTTTGATCCGTTAGCTTAATATAACAAAATGCTGTTTACATGGGCCTCTTTAGGTGTTATAACACTCAAGTGTTTTATTTCCTGGGGGTCTGTAATGTCTATGAAACTGATTATATATAAGAAGACATCTTCAAAAATGCAGGCCATTTAGTCAAAGCACTTTACTTAACTGGTGTTGAAATGGACAAAATGGAAGAAAAAACACATTCTGTGGTTAAGGAGAAATATTGAAGTTGTTCTGTTTAAATACATGTGTTCATCCAGTTAAATTAATTGTTGGTTTATAAATTTATTGGTAAATTTTTGGATTATAAAATCTGATTTATGGGTTTTTAATTTTGACCATTGTTTGATTATTATTTGACTGATTATTTCTGAATGACTTTTATTTTGGTATCACTTACCTGTTTATAATAATGACACTGGGAAGTGAATGGGCAAGAGTGGAGGCTCAGAGACAACAGCTATCAACACCATTATTATTATTACTATTTCTTTTTAATACATATGTATTTTCTAAGTCTAACTTTGGATAATAATTTAGTTGCATTATTTTATTATCAATTAAAAGAAGCCATTTGTGGAATGTTATTAGATTTTCTGAGTAAAATAAAACACACACCCACACACCACTTTCTGATTGTGTGGATATCTTATAATTTTCAATTACAAGGAATAACGGATAAAATACAAACTCACCATTCTGACTGTCGTCAATGATATACTGATACTCCATTGGTGGTCGATACATCTCTGATTCAAACATTTCCTCTGTTTGCTGCTAAGCAAATAGATAAGAGACAAAGGGTGATCAGTTTGAATGACTGGAGCAATACTAAAATAATAATACACTGTACCATATAGGAAAAGCCTCACATCTTTGGTTAAAACTGCCCAGTAATCTTTTTGTACAGACGGTGTCTGTGACATCCAGCCAGTCCAGGTTACTCTCTCTCTACTCTCTTCTTTCTATGTAGAAATTATGATTATTATACATTTTGGAGAACACTTTATTTTTTCATTAATCATAGCCTGTTACAACAAACATCCCACTACATGTTAGCTATAATTAAAGACATTTATTGATTAGTATTTTGTAATATCTAAACCCAAATGAATTAACTAAACTGTCAAAGGGTCTCTAATTGATCCACTACACATCAATAAAGATGTTTAGATCCAATACGAGTAGCTGAATCTCAACAAACTGACGTTTTGGCACAACAATACATGCATATTGACACTAACTGTTTTAAAATTATATATATATACAGTATATATACCAAAAAATGTACAAATCATGCTAAAGATATAAAAGACTGATGGATGTCAAACCCAAATAGTACAAAAAAGAAAAAAGCTCCAGCTGTTCTTTCGGTTACTATTATGTCCTCGATGGCAAGTCCTTGCAGTGTCATTTGACTCGCTGACAGCAATATAACAAAAAGTGCACTGTGTATGCATCTATTAACAGCAGCGGCACCATATTAGGACCATTTAGTGAATAAAAAATACTCACGGGTGGGATGATGTACCCCTCCATTCTGTACGGATGCAGCATGGGTTCCTCGCCGCCTGACACTCGATCTGCAACTCTGATGCTTTCTCAAGGGCTTTCAAAACTGTCCCCGTACCATTGCTCAACTCTGCTAAATTTCCTCTTACCAAATGAAACCAATGATCTAACTCGCGCACCTTATTACGCGAGGGGCCTCAAAGGTATCCAAAGGCCCAAAAAAGAAGCCAGCCAGAGATACACTGCAGAGGGCAACCTATCCTGGCAGTGGCCGTAGAAAAAGGACAGAGTTTCTGTTTGTTACTTCTTTATTTTTGGGGTGTGTGGGTAAGTGTGTGCGTATTCGCTGGAGGTTCCTGATTTTAGGGTAATGGCAGGTGGGGATTTTATCTTTGCAGTTAGAATAGGCGTAAAGTGTCACCTCCCCCAATGGCCAATCAGAGACTGCTCAGCTGACCGCTCTTCTTCCTGTCCACCTCCACGGTGCTTGTTGTTCTATAGAAAGTCCTTAATGCGGGATGAAAATATACAAAAATTGGTGCCATTTTTGGAAATGTAATGTTTTATGTAAAAACTTTCCAGACTTTTCTTAATTAAAAAAGCTTCCTATTTTTTAGAGTAGAGATGATTTTTGTCAGGTGAAACCATGAGTGAATAAAACAAATCTGAGGACAAATATATCACAAATAAAAAATGAAACCTACCCAATACTCTTCCAATTAAATGAACAGATTCATGAATAATCTTGGAGTCTGGGCTTCAGCCTCATCATGGCTGCAGACAGAGGACCTCCTAACAGACAAGATGGCTGATGGTATTGCATTTCCTATCTGCATCAGTACATGCTGGGCCAGGAGATACAACATCCTGAATGACAATGATGAAACATCTTCTATCTTTATCAAACTTTCCATCTGTCTCAAACCTTCAGTCTGCCTTTCTCCTGGTTATACAATTAACAATATTGTTAAAATCACTTACAGAAGAGAAAGTTGCATACATAGACAGTTGACCTAGTCTACAGTGAATGCTTTGAAATAATCAAAAATGTTCAGTGATCTGAATATGGTACTTTGTATGAAATGCCATTTAGTCTCCTCATCTACTATACCACATGTCTAACTTATCACAAAGCTAAGCTGCAGCATGAAGATAAAGATAAAAATGTTATATATAACAAAAGATTGTCCTTTTTTGCTTTTATCTCAGTGAGTGTTTGCAAGCACGCTTCTTCATTCTATATGCGGGATACTTTTGAACTGCACAAGATAGCTTTGGCCCCTTTAAATATAAAAAGCACACACAATAGTCAGGCAAATCATAAAAAAAAAACACATCAGAACTCTTCCTACTTTTTCAAGGTGATCCCAAATGACTTATTACTGATTTATTTACGATTATTAGACAGTATTAGTAAAAAAAAATTATGTTATGGGGAAAAAATTATATAACCGCTAAACCCATAACAAACTGATTAATCAAACTGTAATATGAATTATCCAATTATATGTTTTGCCAAAACTTCTAAATTTAAAGTGTACGTGTCTTTAAGTGAGAAATTATTGCCAATCATCGTCTAGATGCAAACATGATCGTCCTGTCAACTTGCTTGTGGTGACTTATAAGATGACTACTGATATGCTGTTATCACACAGACACTTGCACTTATTATAATGACTGCACATTTTTTGCCTTCAAAAAAGGAGTAGTTTCTTTGTTGCCTTTGGTCAAAGATTTAACCTTTGTCAGGTTACTGACAAATTTAAAAAAAAGATTCTGTATAACATTAGGTATGCAATAGCTAACATGAAATTTGCAGCATTTAATACATTAATACAATATTACTAAATCTATTGTAAAAGAACATGAATGAATAACATTAACCTACAGTAATGAATAAAATGCTGTAAAAAATGTTCGTTGTTGGTCAGTGATACCTAAATATTTATCTAATGTTAAAATCTAGAACTTTATTGTAAAGTGTTACAAGTGAGCACTGCATATTAATGCTGACTGGCTGATGAAACATTTAATAATTTATTTTTGTTTAACAGTTTTTCTCATCCCTCACTGTGGAACATTAAAATTCATGGAATTGACTCTGGATGCTAGAGAACCAATTAAGTTTGAGTGCAACTTCTTGATTCTCGCTGCCATCATCTTGTTTGGTGTTGAGTGTGCAAGAAGTTCTTGCATGCACATCAGATTTGAATGGCCAGTATAAGATTAGAACGCTTAATGAATCCATTTATGGTCTGATTTTCAAACAAAGTAAGCTTATGGCTTCAGAAGTATGATACGATTTAAGTATAGAACTTTTAAGTGCTTTTGAAGTTTGATATTTACGATCATCATCCCTCATCATTGTGTTTCAGAGTTAAAAAGTTCACAGATGTGTTTCACGGATTTAAAAAAAAAATGGTTTGGAACTGTGATTACAGGACTTCTGTTTTGGACATTTTTGTTCATGCAAAGCAGCATTAATTTTTATTTATACATTAACTTTAGAATATTGTAGGAGCCCTTTTTGTATAATTACTTTGTTGCATACTTACTTCCCAGATACAAACACTAATCGCAAAAACTTTCTTTTTTCTTTCTTTAGCATGCACTAAACACTTTTGGGAATCTTGCATTCAGCATATTGCTGTACTTCTAAATAAAGTTTCAATATTTTCAAACTGCTATTGTATTTGCTTCGTTTCACCACAATTCAAGCTGTCCAAACCACAGAGCTCACTGCAGCCCTGGTGCGACACACAGCTGCCTGCACACCCGGCTAAAACTGATGACTTTCGCTGTTTTCTTCATATATTAATACACACTGCATGTGTCGCAGCTACTTCAGCAGTCTATTTTCTCCAACGCTATTTGAAGAGGTGCACACAAATGTTTAATGCATATGTGAAAATTTCTTTTCTTTTGGATGAAACAATGCAGTCTTTTCCAATTTTATATTTAAAGCCCCACAGATGTTTTCTTGTGAAGGGATTTATACTAATTTAGATATGATCGGGCTTTGCATTTTCCACAAATATTTCAACATGGACTAGTTGTTTTCACGTAACAGAAATGTAAATAATCTGGCTCATTCTCCAATTTGCTGCTGGCTTTTCATTAGTGTTGGAGGCATTTGACTATGTTTAGCTCTAGTGGCCTATTCCACCCACACTGCCTTTCCTCATCCGCTCAACGTCAGCTCCTTTAGCTCTTGCTTCATTCTCCCTGCCAGTCTTAGCATGGCGCAACTGCGGGAAAGCTGCGAATGTGTTGCTTAAACCTGTACACTCTTCCCAGCATAGCGTAACTGACTGGAAACTCAAGAGTGTTACTCATTTAAAAATGCTAACAAAGGCTAACCTGACTAGTTGTTACTAATCGGTCAGGCTCTCCTCCCAGCCAATCACAAAGAACTCCCTCACCTGAATACTGATCACGCACACCTGTCCCTCATCATCACGTTCATCAGCCCAGCATTTAAACACACACCTCAGCAGCAGTCTCTGTCCGATCTCGTATGCACAAAGTGGACTCTACTCCTGGTATCCTTACCCTGAATAGTCGCTATTTGACTTACCTGTTGTTACTTACCTGCTACCTCTTCTTCCAGTTGTGTCCTCTGCCTTCAGCTGCCTCTCCCACTGAGGTGTGTGTTC
>JAFVLL020033616.1:0-21706 GCA_021397915.2 Tor tambroides | reverse complement strand
TGTGTGTGTAAAGACTGGGGGTGCACTTTGGCATGTCTAACTTTAAAGAAGTCTTTGAGCAAACCTTCATGCTGCTGCAGATTTGATGCAGAAAAGTAGGCAGCCTTCATGGAGATCTGGCTCTCTTGTTCACACACACACACACACACACACACACACACACACACACACACACACACACACACACACACACACACACACACACACAACATCCTCTTTCTGTTGGGCTGATAGCAAATCAAGCTGTTCTTGAAATGCTCTGAGGTTCTCTCTCCTTTGATTGAACTAGTGGGGTCTAACTGTCAATGGCTCTGTTCCAAAACCTACTGTAGTAAGCTGTCCTGCTGTCTGCTGTTTTCTGTGGCAAAATCTTAATTGAAATGGAACTTTATCAGTGATAAATTTGGCTGCACTTCGTAGTACTGAATAAATTATATTTAATAATTTAATTGACCTAGCCTTGATTTATGCTTTCAGTTCGAATTAAAATCTTATACAACATTGCAGTTAGTTAATCTAAAATGGTGATTAACAGCTGTCAACCATGTCATATGCAAAGGAGTGGTCTGAAATATTTACCCAGTGCATTTTTTTTTTTTTTTTTGGTTGTGCGTGCACACATGCGCACCACTTATGTGCACCCCTGAGCACCAGTCCTACTTACATAGACATATTCCTAAGAGAGATTGTACAGTCAGGAAACTCCAAATGTCATTTGTCACGTCACATTAAATTTCCTCAATAGTTTTCAATTCATTCAAATGATGAATCGAAATGAAAATGAATGAAATAAAGCACAAGAGTATTAGCAATAATCAAACCTAATGGTAATGTACAATGCACTGCACTGTTATTCAACTGTTTATTCAAATATATATCCTCCAGTGTCCAGAGAAAGCAAACAATGAAAAGAAATTAGCTGATGAAAAATAGGCAGTGATTTTTTTTCTGTATTTGTGTTTAAAGGGTGAGCCAAACATCTTTGACATCATGTTTTTTACCAACATCCTTTTCTTCCTGCTATGTCATTAACACAAGTTCATGATTTGCACAGCATGCGTTTGTCCAATAGTTTCTGAGAAATACTCACTTATAAGCCTACTGAACACACTGCTGGTGTAATCAACATGCATTTACACACACATACACACACACATTATTGCAAGAGAAAATGTTTCAGACTGTTCTGTTCAGGCAGCATTTTAAGGCAATATAAAACATCTGAAAATGGCTATAGCATGAGTGACCAGTTTGTGGTCATCAGTTAATGAGTTTTAATGAATCTCAGGATGTCTGTGGGATTACCCTGAAACTGCCCATATTCAGAGCTAGGCCTCTGGTTACCATAGGAGCAAAGACACATGATCAAGATGATACTGTTAAGAGAATATATTTATATAATGGTATTTCTTATATCTTACAAGATATTAATTTCCTGAATGTTATTGTGTATTATATTTACATTTACATTTAGTCATTTAGCAGATGCTTTTATCCAAAGCAACTTACAAATGAGGACAATGGAAGCAATCAAAATCAACAAAAGAACAATGATATACAAGTGCTATAACAAGCCTCAGTTAGCTTAACGCAGTACACGTAGCAAGGTTTTTTTAATTATATAATAAATAAAAAGAAAACAAATAGAAAAGAAAAAGAATAGAACAAGCTAGTGTTAGAGGCCTTTTTTGCTTTTGTTAATTGTAAAATAAAAAGTAAACAGAATATAAAAAGATTAGAAAAGCTAGTGTTAGTTCTTTTTTTAAGAAAACAAGCAGTAAATGAATAGAGTGCAAGTCTAAAAGGAACAAGTTTTTTTTTTTTTTTTTAAGAATAGAATTAGAATAGAGAGTGCTAGAGTTAGAGGGTCAAATAAAGATATGTTTTGAGATATGTTTTTAGCCGATTCTTGAAGATGGCTAAGGACTCAGCTGCTCGGATTGAGTTGGGCAGGTCATTCCACCAGGAGGGAACATTTAATTTAAAATATTATATTATATAATATATTATATTTTATTATATTTGGTTAATCTGGCTTGTATTAGTTGTCAAGAGTTTTCTCATTAACAACTAATCAAATTTCATATGAAGCTCACAATGCTAGAAGACAAATGGTACATTTTCCCACCCAAGGTCTGTCTTCTGATTGACTCACTCACCCTCTGATGGTGCGACATCCTCGCAGTTTAAAGACCACTCTCTGTAAATAGAAAGTATACAATTACAATTTCTGATGTGAAGATGATGTTGGCCTAGAATAAATACTTAAAGTAGTTTTCGCCAGGCTATGAAAAAGGTGTGTTAAAATCAAACTGATGTTCGATTAAGCTGTTGATCTGCTGAATTTCTAGTACTGAATTCAGTGAAGAATTCCCTAAATTCGTTCATTGATCCCAATACTTATAATTGATTATAATTAATTAAAATACTTACCTTTTGGCTAATATTTCCCCTTACAATATATAAAATATTACTCTGTTCTTTTTGTTCTGTTGCTAGAGTAAGGTGAAATATGTTTTGACAAGCTTTTATCTGGAAACCACCTCGTTTTTCACATACTCGTTTGCACTTCACTTGTACCACTGTGTTCTCTCGGTCTGATTTCAATTGACCATATGCACGAATACTTCCTGGATTTAGATAAGCCAGCTCAGTCATTTCCAGTCAACTGTACCGTGCCGTAAGGGGAGCGCCGTGTTTCTCTACATGATCAATTCACAATTAGAAGAAAAGTTTTGTTTGTCTAAGAGGACCAAACGTCCACGTATACCGTTTCAAGAATGACAAACGCGAGTGTAAAAATTACGCAAGTGAATCTGCTAAATCATGCCACGAGTCATTGCTATGATTGACAGTGATAACGGAACAAAACATCTGACAACCAATGTCAAAAACAGAGCTGTGCATTAAGTGATTCAGACTAAATTTAGAGTAACAAAACCACAGCAGCAACAAGTCTGTGTTGGCTGAATTTATTTAGCAGCTTTTACAGTTAAAATAAGACATTAAAAGATGTAGGCATTTTATAGTAAATCCAAAAGCAAGATGTGAAAAACTAGAGATTTGCAGTAGCAGCTGCAGCCAATGATTGATCCTCTGCTGCCAGCTCCTGGTTATAATGGTAGTTTAATGTCATTTTCATCTTAAAAGTCTTTGTTTTCCGCCGAGACACAGTATTGGCACATTTTTTCATGTCGTCTTCATGAATGAAAAGTGAATCTTTAAAGTGAATTTTACAGCACAGCTGTAGAGTTAAAAAAAATAATAAAGGCTTTAAAATGTTATAAGATTTTAAAAATGTGTTTATGACTATGACGGTAAGTTACTGATTATCAAGAATACATTATGATGTCGTTTAAGTGATAGCGTCGCTAGCGAGCTAACATTAACCTAAACAGTTACGACAGTGTTTATTTGTCAGCATTTAAATGTACAGTTACGTGTCTGGGTACTCTCCTGGGATTACCAGGCCCGGCATATAAAATGATATGCTGTTAAATAACATGAAACTGTATGTTAATGACGCTGTCATTATTTATGGTGTTGCAATTATTTTGTTTTGCAGTTTCTGATAAGAATGAGGCAGGAGAGGTTCCTGTGAGAGTCTCTACCTATTTATAGCACATATAAAATGAGCTTCACCGGAAGTTTACGAGCTGGCTTATCTGTATGCGGAAGTTCTAAAGAATGTTCCGTTCATATGGTCATTTATGGCTTGACTGTTGGCTACACAGTTGTACGAACTGTGATTACAAGATTACAAAGAGTGATTACAAATAGGTCAGTCTCTGAAAGACCTACACACATTTAATTGGAAAACTCCTCTCATGAGCCACTCTCCAGCAGCACCTTGGCTCCAGATTGAAGCATGTGTGCCCAGAGCCTGCTGAGCAGAGCAGCCATTGTCTAGATCTTGATACTGGACAAGGAGGAAATGCATCCATGCTTTGGAGATAGAATGTATTTGCTCTGTTTTTCTTGTACCCCTGTGTTTTCATGTTCGTGGTTCTGTGTTGAACCACATGGAACATATTTTCTGCACCTCTGACATATTGCATGGTTGAAAGCCCATAAGATACCACTTTAGAATTTAAAATCATAGCTAGAACCAATTGTGCGTGTATGTATGTGTATGTGTGTTTACAGGTGTATATTCTCTTACTCTGGGTCTTTGGGCAAGTAGTGCAGAATCCGGTGTATATGCTAATGGATCTGTGTTTCCATGTGTTGCTTACATGTATGCTTTAATAATGAGAGGGATGTTTTACTGCCTCCAGGTCATGCATTCACAGAGATTCAGTTCTTCAACTGTCAAATTGCTATTTGGGCATTGCAAGGTATATGAGCCAACAACTACACTAGCAGAAGCGCAAGACATGTTTGTCTTGCTTTGTTACACATCCACCCTCTTAACCTTGGTGGTATTGTGCAGAACCACACTTATATTCAGAAAGAGTTCAGAATGCAACCTGACAGATCAATAGATGAATGGAGATGCTCAGAATTTCAAATGCATGCTCAGGGGGGTAAAGTCAGGTGTACAGTGTGATCTTATAAAATTATTTTTAGTCATATTGTACAATATGACCACAGTGAAGTGTGGAGTAAAATTCAGGCAGATTGTGGAAACCAATAGTTTTGTCATTTTTGGTCATGATTGAGAGTGTCGACTGGGCATTTTATGTCAACAGTCTATGTCATGTTTTGACATCCAGCTCAAATAAAAGAGGCGCCTACATTTGCCAGTAGTTTCTCCACTGTCTGGTGCCAACAGATACGTGCAGGTTGGTTGGTTGGTTGTAGTGTGTTTATTAATGAAGGCTTTGTCCCAAATGGCATTTTTAGCCCCTGTGGTCCTCCTACAACACATGGAATGTTGGGTAATAGTCCACTATATAGTCTGCACCAGTGCAGGCTAGGCATAATAGTGTTTCGGGGGTGTATGGCAGCCACAAAGAGCACTCATGAAGGCCACAAAACCATGTCAAGTGTGTCGTTTGGGGCTGGGCTTGTTTTGTCAATCTGTCAATCATTTTTCAATCTGTTTTATTATTGGTTCTTCAATCAAATTTGTAACCATTCCAAGAGTAGCTGTTTTACAGTGAAATAAATATATGACTATCTACTAATTTTGTACCAGACAGCAAAAATTATAACAGATCTTAGTTGGCTTAAGACTGTAACGAAAGGCCTCTTAACTAAACGATTTAAAATGTTAAAGAGCATACATTCAGTACCCAGTGAAAGCAATATTTAGTCCAGTGAGTTCATCATGTTCATAGTTTCCTTTATGCGTCAAATAAACAAATTGTTAAAACACACACACACACACACACACACACACATACACACTTTGTGCACACACTAATTTGTGTGTTAGTATATTGAATTGAAAATGAATGCCACGCATCACCCTTTATCAGCGCATTTCTATAATGAAGTTTTTTAATGAAGTTTTCACCAGCCTGAAATTCCATTAAGACACAAACTGGTACGTATTGCTCCAGAAGATGCAATTTGCCCATAATGAATTCATACATAAAACACCAGACTTTCAAAAGCTTTCAGTAGTCATTAAAAACAGTCCATTTGTGGCATAATTACAATCTCACTACTTTTAGCCCTTTTTCTTAACACCAGTGCCTAAATGCAAAACACTCCCTCACTCTGTCAACGCTGCAAGTAACTCTCAGTCTACCTGCCAATTCGGCAGCATTTAAATGGACGTGTGCAATCGCTTAAAGGCCTGATGCGATTAAATTTGGTAAATAGCTTTTTTTGTGTGTCAGGCATTTGCTAAGCCTACCCGTGCAGGGTCCATTAGAAACGTAGTGTTGTAAGGACTGAATGGTGTCTCTTGTTACTTAGCAAATCCACTGAGTGGGATAATTGGCTCCCTGGGGTGCAGTGTGGATGCAGTATTTCATGGCATCCCACAGCACTGAGAAGGCATGGTATATGAGGACAACTCCCTGAAGACTGAGCTCAGATCCGTGTCCATCCTCACGAGTACTACGTTTGGAGACATTGAAAAAATCTGAGTGAGATCCTGTGGTTTAGTTTCCCGAGGGTCAGGATTTTACTCTGTGCCTTAAGCGTGTAATTTATCTGATAAAACAGAGTGTTGACCTAGCATATTAGTTCAACAAGGTAGGTTGACCCAGCACAGGTATTATATGTATGCAATGCATTCTCTTTCATCTCACTCCCATATGTCTCTCTGTCTCTTGGGACTTAAACCCCATCCGCTTGGCATGATGTCTCTTCCCCTTAAGGAATATCAACCAGCTGGCCCCTCAAGCCCAGATGTGCAAATGAGATGTTACAGTCTTAATAACAAACGAATGGTGGAGAAAACAGCAACGATGGCAATAAGCTGCCAGTGCACCTGTAGTCTTGCTCCTTCTGTACAGTGCCCAGAAATTTTCACAAACATGTTCATTTCTCAATTGCTTCTTTGATCTCATTTGCTTTGTTCCAAAACCTGGTGAACTGCCTACAGAGGCGACATTTTAAGATGCCAAAGGCTGTTCCAAAGGGTAAGCATTTATATGAATGTATCTCTGAAGGGAACTGACTGTCTTCAGAAAAGTTTCAATGGCATTTTCTTTTCATTTTACCTCTGTGTAATACCTAATAGCCTACAGTGGTGTTTATTATAGCGTACCACTCCTTTGTGTACAGGGGTAACCGAGGTAACTGCTGTATTTCTGCTTTTCCTTAAGCACCATCTACTGTGAATGAGAGAGTGAATTTGAAGCCTGTCTGTCAGTTTTGTCAGTTTTTAAGGACTGAATGTCACTTTAAGACATAAATGACTGTGTTTACATGAAGACATGCATTTTGACATCATTTTTGTGTGCATTTGCTCAAGACGTGAAAGATAACTTACCTAAACAACATGTAGTAATATTATAATATAAGATTCATGAAATTATTTCATGAACACAAGATATCTTATTTGTCTATATTTTAAGCCAGAATCGCTTAAAAATAAATTGATTGTGTGAAAATCACTCTAAAAAGTACCTAAAATAAAATATGTCTGTTACTATTAATATAAAGTTAATACATAAAATTGAATGTATTGTTTTTTTACAGGTGTTTTACATGTATTTTGAATTACACATTGCATTGTGTTGTGTTTTAGTGTTAAAGGAATTGTCTGTAATTTTAACAGAAAATGTACTGCTAATTTTCAGACAGGATGTTATAGATTTTTCTACAGATTTTATGTAGAACTTTCCAAATTGATTACTGAGGTTCTGTGACTGTTAGGATTCTACTTTAAATGGCAGCAGCTTATGTTGCTGTCCATTATGTTGAACACAACTATAATTGTGTTTAAAGTTTGATCCCTGGAACAGATGACAAAAGATTCTGATGTTTTAACAGTTCTACACCTCAGAGACCTGTGCATAATTGATTACATGTTTGTCCAGACATTAGTAAATGGTTCTGATTTAAGAGCGGTAATTACTATGATTCAAAGAAACTTTTTGGAGTTTTGCCACTTGTTTTATCTTTTGCTATAGGTATGATCTGAAACCATAATGAGCCTACTTCCTGAGGAGCCAACATCCAGCTTATTTCCTTTGCCCTTTTGTGTTTGTAAAATTGCACTTGGAAAAGGTTGTTTGATTTTATTTATCTGCCTGCTTTTGTTCTCTAGTTGCAGATTCATGTATAATGTATGAGGATTTTACTTTTCTTTTTTTTTTTGGTGACTTCAAGCTTTTCCCTGGATAGAACCCCGTTTAAGAGGCTTGAGGGCCAAGCGTTGATCCCACAGCTCAGCTCAAGGGCTGGACACTTCAGCCAAGGTCTACGAGTCGCCATGAAAATTAGGTTACTAAAACTAGCATAAAAAGATATGTGCTGGTTTAGCGCCCCCATTGGAGGTTTCACAGTAATCTCAGATCAACTTCTAATTGATTCTGCATGAATCACAATGATAAAACAAGAGCCTGATCCTAAACCAGGGTACCATTTGAGACATATACTGAAATGGTCTTAAATCCACCATGTTACCTGTGCAGCAGAGGATTTAGCCATATGTGTTTTATAAAATTCTAGAATACTGGTATTCAGATGATTTCCTTGAATACTTAAACACTAGGGTTTAACAGAGATCTAGTTTATTTTATATTATTATTATTTTTATTATTTTGTCAATCTACAACAGTGCAATCTCATGCCACAGCAAGAATAGCTAATATTCCATTGAACAAACAAGCAAATTACAAGCCATAGGACAAATAAAACCAATAGGCCAAACATACAACAGTGAACCGAAAAGCTTCCATTTTCAAATAGCTGTATCAATTAGCTGCACTGTTTTTTTAGGTCTTACTTTGTCTTCATGTTCATTTGTAGTAAAGCTATTAAAACTATCCAGCCAGCAGTGGTTTTCTTTTTCTTTTAATATTCTTCTTCAGAAAAAAATGCCTGTTAAAGTGCAAGATGTAATGCACAGATATGATATTTTGACACATCTAATTTTATGCCATACTTGTTTACATTTTCTGAGTACAAAATGGTTATTTAAATTAATACCTTCCAAGACATTTTGACAATTGATGCCTGAAACTGCATTATTGTAAGCTTTTCATAAGCTTTTTGCTGTCTGCTGCCTTTTAGCACTTCTGAATTGAGTTTGAATTTTGAACTACCATTGAGAGACTTGGCATTGGTACTTTTGACATTCAACTAGCAACTAGTAATATTCATTTACAATGCAAGATTAAAGTCTGCTAACACTATTCTTTCTCTATTCTTCCCTGCAGCTGGAACAACGTACATCTTTGGAAAGGGCGGAGGACTTATCACATACACATGGCCCAATAACGAGAGGCCCAGCACTAGAACCGATAGACTGGCGATGGGCTTCAGCACCACCATCAAAGACGGGATTCTGGTCCGCATTGACAGCGCCCCCAGATTAGGAGACTACATCATGCTTCATATCGTGAGTGTCCAGTCTCCTATAATGTTTAACAGTTTTGACAGCTGGCAGAGTGGCCATTATACAATAGAGCTGACTACCGCATTACACTGTGAAACCTGTCACAAATATATTGCAGTGCCACATTATATCATAATTCGATCACTACATAACTTGTGGCAAACATGAAAGAGAGACCCAGGATCACTCATCACAATAGCCTCTCTAACAGCACATTGAAATTCTGGATTCAAATTTAAATTAATAGACCAAAAATAGGTGAATGCTGTCTGGTGTCTTGTTCACTGTTGAAGTGTATTTTAATTAGATACATTTATTATAATAAGATTTTCAAAGGTGCTTTTAGTGTACACTGTGACCTCAAAGACAACAAAGTCAAGCGGTAATGTAATATTTCTGGAATCCACAGAAGTGTTTGTAGGGGATTCTGCTGATGCAAGAAAATGGTGATAATGTCTGAAAGAAAGCCAGACTTCAACAGATTGAAAGTCTTTTTCTCCTTAACGTCTCTGTGGAGAGATAATGTACTCGCAGACCATCTGTTCCATGGAACAGCAACCAAGGCATCTCAGTTTTAAGAGGAAGTCAGAGAAAATGTAACTCAGATGTGAGATGTTTTTTGACCCCCTGTAAATGGAAGGCTCTCATGGTGTGTGAGTTGAAATGTTTCTGTTGAATTAGTAAGAGCTGCACTGAAAGACATCTGCTAAAGCAGTGGTTCTCAGCTGGTTTGAGAACTGGACGTCAAGTGGCGCCCCAACACAGTACTAAAGCATGAGGCAGATTTAGTAGGGGTTAATATGTTTTTTTATATAATTTATGTTTTCCATTTTAAAAGTTGCTAAGCCTATTTATTTTACTATCATAAATGCTTGATATGGAAATGCATTTTCATTTTTGCAGTTAATTAAACTAATTAAAAGGGATCTAAAATAAAGTAATGAAGCAACTAACTTAACTCCATATTTTTAATAGAGTGACTGTTTGTCTGTTCATAAATGATTGATTCATAAATTTGAGTCCTTGTGCTGTATTTATATCTTTTTGTAGCAAAATATTTTGTTATATACTCAGAATGTATCTATTAAAATTTATCGAATAACCCTGTAAACCTAATTGAGGTCCTTATTGATTTTGTACCAAATAAATACTCACATAAATTATAAACATAAATTATTTCATTCAATAGTGTCTTTATTAATATTGTTTAAAAGATATTACCCCTTAAATCCCATTATTGTAGATGTACTTTAACTTGGAAAGTAACTAATTACTATAGTATAACTAAAGTTTCGAAGTAGCTTTTCCAATACTTGCATTTAGCATTGTTGTTTATTCTCTGTCTGAACAGATCTACAGCCCATTTTTAGATCCAATCCCCAGTAGAGAACCACTATGCTAAAAGGATAGAGAGAAATTCTACACCTGCTTGTTTGTGAAGTGTATGGTGTTTTGAGATCAATTTTAAGTTCATCCAAGTAGAAATTATAATCAGGTTATCGTAGCTCATACTGTTTTCCAACCCAAATGACGAAGAACTGCCTAATAACATCATGAAATCCCACTCAACAACGCACAGCAGGAAACACAACACTCAATATCCCATCAGTTCAGTCAGAAGGGATTCTGATTGGACCAGCACTATGAGCCTATGTGCAGAGACTATACACACAAACACACTCTAAAAATATTAACAACATCCCACTGTGAGGCTTCAGTGCAAATTATCTCACTGGCTTTAGATTGAGAAGAAGTGGGACATCGTGGGAATCAGCACAGTGAGATCTCTTTGTCAGCTAACTCCTCTAACCAAACACCACATTCTTCACTATCTCAGTCAAATGATCATTGTAGCATTAAGATTAACCTTTCACCTGTTGAATTCACTCCCTGAACATCACAGGAACTCATGATGATGATCCAAAGAAGATTTTATTCTCTTTTGTACTTCAGCCAAGAACAAACTACAAACTTTTGGGAGTTGACACTGCATTTGTTTCAGGGACTGAATCCCCTGGGAAATCATTCTCTGTGTGTGGAATTAACAAGTAATTTTTATTTATAAGTATTTTTGTACTGTTTTTCATTTTTTTTTTTCATATCTAAACATTTTAGAAGAAGATAAATGTGCTTTAAGAGCTAAATTGTCCAAGATATTAAGACTTGTTTTCAGAAAATATATTTTGAATTAATTTTCATTACCCTGTTGGCAAATCTCTTTTTTTAACAATCATTAAAACACTTTGGTGTCTTGCAGCTTTAAACAAAAGATGTGGATGTGCACAGTGTTTATTGTACACCAAACTAACATTAACAACCAGATATGCATAATCATCCAGCAATTAGTAACATAGTACAACACCATGAGTTTTGTTTATGCTCTGTTAGCTGCTGCTTGTAAACAGCATGCACACTGTTGATAAAAATGTGTGGGTTGCCCCGAGACTGCAGGACTGGTGGGAACAACCACAGTGAAGCAAGACAGATGGTATCAAAATTTGCACTTACAGATTTAATGTGAATGTGGGTTATCCTAATCTGATTTTTCAGGGACCGGGGGAATTCATTTAGAAAATATGATAAATAACTTAACTCTGTGTGTAAAGAAATAAGACAGAATAATGACAGCTGTACTGAGCTGCAGTGTGTATGTGATTTTTGAAATACTCATTTTATTTTTGGTTTCATGCATTTTACCCATAATTTGCATTTTCCATGTATTTCTGAGTAATTACTCAGTCAATAGTCTTCCTAAACAAAGCGAGGGTGGTGTTGCTTATTGTGAGAGTGAGAATTTTAATTTACTCACATTCCCTCCTTTTTCATTGCCAAATCCCACAGGAAAATCAAATCTTAATGAGTTGTTCCATTGCTGGACTAATGAGCCGTTGAAAGAGTTTAAATTCCAAGTCAATTTAACGGTGTCTGTAAACAGGAATATTATCACATGTCTGATTTCAGTCTGATGATTTATTTCAGAATAGGGCGGTTTTGACACCACACTAGCTGCCGCTACTGTGGGGTACTCTCAACATGGCACAAGAAAAGTTGGCCAAACAAAAAAAGACAGAATGTGGTGGCAGGGTTTATAAATCATCAAAACATTGTCTCTCAACTGAAAGGTAAAGCCTCTATGTTATGTAACCTTCTTTGAATATTATTCAACATCTACAAGCAGGGTCCAACTGCCCATGCTCACCAGCAAAACCCTGACCGCTTGGTTCCAAATAATAGTGAATGTGTTGCTGGACAGGTTAATGGACAATAATCACAGCCCTGTTACCAGGGAGACGCCATGGACACAGAACTCTACAGCATGAGTAATCAGCATATATGCACTGAGGAACACTGAGCTTTTAACATATCTCAGAGTCACAATGAACCCTTTTAACTGTCTGATCTTTTCCACTTTAATTCAGAGTTTTCTATTAAAGCCACTGAAGTTATTTAGTGAAAGATACTGAACAGAGAGCAGCTGAAGACATGATGTCAGACAAACAGGGTGCTCCATCTAAATGTATCACCTTGAAAAAAGTGTTATTCTCTCTCACTCTCACCTGCCTGTGTATTTCAGTATTTGACAATTTCTGCAGTGAAAAATTGCTTTTCTGGGAGTTTGGGAAGAAGCACCCTCTCTATGTTTCACACCTTCAGTGGGTGAAGAGAACAAATGGATTGGATAATGTTGTTTTCTTGTGAAATTCTGTGGCGAGTGGTGACTTCTTTAACTGGGTTTATTCATTTATTATGCCAAATAAGAAACAACATGGCAGGTGTCAATTTAAAAGTAGCACTGTTGCCAGGAATAGTCATTATGTGGCAGTCCCTTCCCACGTGCTTACACACATACATACATGTCACATATGCAAGATTTGTCAAGCATGAGGAAAACGAACAGAACAATAAAAATCCTCAGAAATTTTCGCTTTGATTAGTTTGCTCAAGCATGTTGCCAAACAACATGTACCTTCAACATACTTTGTCTATGCCAGAAAATGTAAGAAGATTCAGTGGATTTTCAAAATTTGCTTTGCTTGAAAAAAATTTGGTCATCAATGTCTGGGGGTAACGGTGCAGTTTTCCGCTCAGGCGAGCTATCTGAGGACAGTTTTTCTTGTCCGTGAAATCACCCACATGCCAGCAAACCAGTGACAACATGGAACGATAATGATGATTGATAAGCGTATGCCCCAAAACTGTTGTGGATTGCACAATGACACAAGATCTAATGGAGATTTGTGGTATCAAATGTGACTAGAGAAGAAAACACATGGAGGACAGTCAACATTGTCAGCTGGCTCTGCTGGCGTGCGTTCTGTTGTATAGGGAAAAACAAAATTAAAAAAAAAAAAAAAAAGAATATGGGCGATGTTCTTTCAAACAGGTTTGATATTTATGATTTGAGACTATGGTGCACTGACAAAAATAAATCCTGTAAATGTAAAGCTGTCAGATGGGGTTGCCTGAAATTCACTGCAAAAAAAAAAAAAGTAATAGTGTTTCAGATTTTACAGGATGGCATATTGGTCTATGTTTCTTTTCTTTATATTTCATTAAGAAATATAATGGTAATATACCAATCTACTTTAACTACCAAAATCCACATCATATATAGAAGGAGCACAGGCTCATAGATGCAAAGGCATAACACCAATAGGGTAACACACATGACACAAAAATAATGCAATAAATATTAACTAAATGACATAAAACGTAACACAAAACACCCATTATGCACATTACTGATAACAAAATAAGAAAAAGCAAATATTTTAATCAAATAAAATCATATGTGATGTCACACATAGGGACTTCTGGGAATGTTTTTAAAATTGTTTTACTTCCAAGAAGCACAAATTTGACACAAAAATGTTTTTTTTTTTTTTCTCTGCTTGTTTCCTGTTCATAGCTCAGTGTGAGATGGTATACTGTGACTGTGTGCAAATGTGTATGCATATGTGTTGGTGTGTGTGTATGGGAGGGCAAAAGAGTCGAAACGGAGGAGGATAGTGTATGCAGAGAGAGAAATAAAAAAGGTTTAGTATGACCTTGAAGAAATTCAGCACTATGTGTGTCTTTTTTTCTTTTTTCTTTCTTTCTTTTTTTTTTTTTTTTTTTTTTTTTGCTCATTTTATTTATTTTCTTTCATCCATCCAACAAGTTTAGTGGCTTTTAATAAATCAGTATCCAAATTTAAATATATCTCACCTACAAGTTAATTAAATTTCATTATTAAATCAGCTTTTTTTCCCCTTATTTCAAAAACCCCTTATAGTTGGGGTTATTATATTATATTAGAGTGTATCTTCAGCTATGAACGCTTTGGGCCTTGTAGACCTTTACAAAATAAACTGATATATAATGAAATTTTTTTTCCACATCAATCTACACTCCATACACCATAATGGCAAAGCAAAAACAGAACTGTCCCAACTTTGTAAATTTATAAAAAAAAAATTAAAAAATCTGAAATAAGTACATTGCATAAGTATTCAAACCCTTAACTCAGTACTTGGCTGAAGCACCTTTATAACCTCAAGTCTTTTTTGTTTGATGCGACAAGCTTTGCTCATCAGCATTTGGCAATTATCTGCCATTCTTCTCCTCGCCTGTTCACCTCTCAAGCTCTGTTGGGTTGGATGGGGGCAGATGCACATTTTCAGGTTTCTCCAAAAATAATTGATTGGGTTCAATCGCAGGCTGTGGCTGGGCCACTCAAGGACATTCACAGAGTTGTCTATAAGCCACTCTTGCTGTGTGCTTAGGGTCAATGTCCTGTTGGAAGGTAAACCTTCTGCCCAGTCTGAGGTTCTGAATGCTATGGACTGGGTTTTCATTAAGGCTACCTCAATATTTTGGTTCACTGAACTTCTCTTCTACTGTCCCTATGTGTCCCTCAGTCTCTGCTGCTGAAAAACAGCCCCACAGCATTAGGCTGCTACCAGCACACTTTACTTTTTGGATGGTACTCTGCAACTGATGAGCAGAGCTGGTTTCCTTCAAACATGATGCTTAGAGTTTAGGTTCATCAGACCAGAGAATATTGTTTCTCAGAGTCTGACGGACCTTTAGGTGCTTTTTTTTTGCAAATTCCAAGTGGGTTTTTGTGTGTCTTCACTGAGGAGAAGATTGAGCCTGAACCTTCTGTAGGTTTCTCCCATCTGCATATATAATCATGGAGCTCAATTAGAGTGACCATCAGCATCAGTTGATGCATCAGCATCAGATCTCCATCAGTTGCTCAGTTTGGCCAGGAGGCTAGCTCTAGGAAGAGTTCTAGTTGTTTCAAACATCTTCCATTATGGATAATGAAGGCTACATGATTCTGTGAACCTTCAATGCAGCAGACTTTTTCTGAACTCTTCCCCAGATGTGTGGCTTGACGCAAACCTGTTTCTGAGCTCTACAGGCAGTTCTTTTGAACTCAGGGCTTGGTTTTTGCTCTGATATGCATTTTCAGCTGTTAGACCGTTTATTAAGATGTCATTCCAAATCATATCCATTCAATTGAATCTGACACAGGTTAACTTCACTCAAAGTGTAGTAACATCTACAAGCAATATGAATGCTCCTGAGCTAAATTTCAACTGTCTAGATAAGGGGTTTGAATGCTTGCAATGAATCATTTAAGTTTTTATGTTTGGGTCAAATTTGCAAAGATGTTAAACACATGTTATTTGCTTTGTCATTATGGTGTGAGGTAGATTGTGGAAAAAAGTTAATTTAAAGCGGTTTAACATAAGGCTGCAACATAACAAAACGTGAAAAAAATGAAGGGGTTTGAATACTTCTGCAAGGCACTATATATATATATATATATATATATATATATATATATACACAGGTGCTGGTCATATAATTAGAATATCATCAAAAAGTTGATTTATTTCACTAATTCCATTCAAAAAGTGAAAATTGTATAATGTATACATTCATTCCACACAGACTGATATATTTCAAGTGTTTATTTCTTTTAATTTTGATGATTATAACTGACAACCAATGAAAACCCAAATTCAGTATTCAGAAAAATTAGAATATTAGCTTAAGACCAATACAAAGAAAGGATTTTTAGAAATCTTGGCCAACTGAAAAGTATGAACATGAAAAGTAAGGAGTACGTACAGCACTACCACTTAGTTGGGGCTCCTTTGCCTGAATTACTGCAGCACGCGGCGTGGCATGGAGTCGATCAGTCTGTGGCACTGCCCAGGTGTTATGAGAGCCCAGGTTGCTCTGATAGTGGCCTTCAGCTCTTCAGCCAAGTTGGGTCTGGCATATCGATCGCCTCTTTCACAATACCCTCATAGATTTCTATGGGGTTAAGGTCAGGCGAGTTTGCTGGCCAATTAAGAACAGAGATACCATGAACTCTAAACCAGTACTGGTAGCTTTGGCACTGTGTGCAGGTGCCAAGTCCTGTTGGAAAATGAAATCTGCAGACTTCCATAAAGTTGGTCATAGCAGGAAGCATGAAGTGCTCTAAAACTTCCTGGCATAATGGCTGTGTTGACCTTGACCTCAGAAAACACAGGGACCAACACCAGCAGATGACATGGCACCTCAAACCATCACTGATCGTGGGAAACTTCGCACTGGACCTCAAGCAACATGGATTCTGTGCCTCTCCTCTCTCTCCTCCAGACTCTGGGACCCTGATTTCCAAAGGAAATGCAAAATTTACTTTCATCAGAGAACATAACTCCTGACCACTCAGCAGCAGTCCAGTCCTTTTTGTCTCGGTATTTGACGCTGTCTGTTGTTCAAGAGTGGCTTGACACAAGGAATGCGATAAAGCTGAAACTCATGTCTTGCATACGTCTGTGCGTAGTGGTTCTTGAAGTACTGACTCAGCTGCAGCTCACTCTTTTGTGAATCTCCCACATTTTTGAATGGGTTTGCTCTACAATCCTTCCAGGGTGCGGTTATCCTATTGCTTGTACACTTTTTTCTACCACATCTTTCCTTCCCTTCTGCCTCTCTATTAATGTGCTTGGACACAGAGCTCTGTGAACAGCCAGCCTCTTTTGCAAATGACCTTTGTGTCTTGCCCTCCTTGGTGCAAGGTGTCAATGGTCGCCTTTTGGACAACTGTCAAGTCAGCAGTCTTCCTATGATTGTGTAGCCTACAGAACTAGACTGAGAGACTTAAAGGCCTTTGCAGTGTTTTGAGTTAATTAGCTGATTAGAGTGTGGCACCAGGTGTCTTTAAAATTGAACCTTTTCACAATATTCTAATTTTTTGAGATACTGAATTTGGGGTTTTCATTAGTTGTCAGTTATAATCATCAAAATTAAAAGAAATAAACACTTGAAATATATCAGTCTGTGTGGAATGAATGTATACATTATACAAGTTTCACTTTTTGAATGGAATTAGTGAAATAAATCAACTTTTTGATGATATTCTAATTATATGACCAGCACCTGTGTATATATATATATATATATATATATATATATGTAATTAAATTAATAAAAATTTAATTAATCACACTACTTTTTAAACTAAATTGTAATTAGATTACAGTAGCTAATTACTTTGTGATCTGTTACACCCAACACTACACAAAAAGGCAAGTGTCAAATAGCTTGTTTATGTGATAAACCTCAATGTTGTAAAAAATAAATCTTTTGGAAGAAGAGGAAAAAAGCCTTATTGTCAGCAGGGAGAGAGATTGACTCCCACTGAATGCATTCATTTAGGATTAAGCACCTGCTGTCTAGAACAGCAAGAAGTTTCTTTCTTTCCAACAAAATGGAGCTGAGAGATCAAACGAGACTGGATCTCTAAATTACAGTACTAGAAAATCGTAAACTTTCTCAAGTGTAATATTCAGAATGTCAGCTTGGCGGCAAGAACTTTTCTGAACCACAGTGTACTCTGCACTGTAAACCTTGTATCATTTAAATCTGAATGTCCTAACCAGACAATATATATATATATATATATATATATATATAAAGACATTTTTTTGTTTGCTTGTCTTCTGTAGATTACTTGAATTTGACTTTGATATCAGATTTTATTTAGGCAGAAAGACTCTTAGTATCATCCATTCATTTGTTCTCATCCATTCATAGTGTAGCTTACTTTTTAAAGACCACTGAAAGGAAGGATATAGTCATTTATGTCATTGTTTTATTGACAAGAGTTCACTGTATATTGAAGTCAAGTCAAGTCAAGTCAAGTCACCTTTATTTATATAGCACTTTTAACAATACAGGTTGTGTCAAAGCAGCTTTACATTATTAAATGGGAAAATACAGTATTAAATACTTTACAGTATTAAATAGTGTCAATAATGCAAAATGACAATAGTGATTACTCAATTTTCAGTTAAAGGCAGTTCATCAATGTGTTACGTATTTCCGGTGTGAGTACGCTGTGCGCGTTTGGCTGCCGCTTCAGACCGGGATGTTTGTCTGTTTTGTCTTGTTTAAATATGATTTTACGTCTACATACTTATAAATGGACTCGGACTTCAACTGGACAATTCATTTTTCTGATTCTCGTTGGTGCGCAGAAGTGGTGTGCCCACTATGACGCTTTGTTACGGTGTTTCATCCGGCTACCGGAACCCGTCGGCCTGCCTACCTGGCGGTGTTTGTGGTGAGGGTGCTGCGGGCGGAGTGCCTGCGTCGCCAACGGGAGTGTTTTGCGGCATGGTGGACTGCGTTGTCGGGTTTTCCCGCTTGCCGTTTGGGGTCTGCTTTACGCTCCTTCGGGCTCTGTGGTGGATGAGTCGTCGAGGGTTCCCGTTTGCCTCTTGGGGTCTTGGAATTTGCACTCCTTTGGACTCTGTGGCATTTGGGGCGCAGTCTGACTCTGGTTGCTTGGTGTGCTGCTCCATGAGGGACTATTGGTTGCTGTATTTGACTCTACTGCTCCTGCTGCATGGACTCTTGGTCATATATTTCTCACTCTGGACTATGTGTTTTCTGATACTTTGATTGTCTGTGATGTTTGTTACTGTATTGTTTTCTTGTTTTTGCTGCATTTATGATTTGATTTGTAAGCGCTTTGAGCTCTGGAAAAGCACTATATAAATTAAACATTATTATTATTATTATTATTATTATTATCAATGAATTCAGTGATGTCTCAGTTCAGTTTAAATAGTATTTGTGCAATCAAGTCAGCGATATTGCTGGAAATTAAGTGTCCCCAACTAAGCAAGGAACCAAAACTCCATCGGTGACAGAATGGAGAAAAAAACCTTGGGAGAAACCAGGCTCAGTCGGGGGGCCAGTTCTCATTGAAGCGTGTATTGGACTCCACAAGACCTCTGAACATGTCTTGTGGCATCTGGCACCAAGACATTAGCAGCAGATCCGTTAAGTCCAGCAAGTGGTGAGGTAGGGCCTCCGTGGATCAGATTTTCTGGTCCAGCACATACCATAGATGCTCAGTCAGATTGAGATTTTGGGAATTTGGAGGCCATGTTCCTCAAACCGTTCCTGAATGTGGCAGGGTACATTAACCTGAAAGAGGCCACTGCCATCAGGGAACACCATTACCATGCAGGGGTGTATGTATGGTCTAAAACTGTCTTTTGGCTAGGTGGTATGTGTCAAAGTAACATCCACATGAATGCTAGGACCCAAGGTTTCCCAGCAGAACATTGCCCAGAGCATAACACTGCCTCCGCCTGCCTACCTTCTTCTCATTGGGTGCATGTGTCAAACTCAGCTCCTTGAGGACCGCTGTCCTGCAGAGTTAACTAACTCCAGCACACATGCCTGGAAGTTTTTGGCACTCATAAAGACTTTGATTAGTTGGATCAGGTGTGTTATATTAGGGTTGGAGCTAAACCGCTACCATCTCTTTCCGAGTTAAATGATGAACACACCCATCCATCCAACTGATCTAAAGGAAAGCATGATTAATCAGACCAGGCAACCTTCTTCCATTGCTCCGTGGTCCAGTTCTAAATCTCATGTGCCCATGTAGGCTCATTTGTCAGTGGACAAGGGCCATCAAGGGCATTCTGACCGATATGTAACCCATATGTAACAAAAATGCAAAGCACTATGTGTTTTGACACCTTTCTATCATTGCTAGTATTAAGTTTGTAAGTAGCTCTTCTGTGTGATTGGACCTTGGGTGACCCTGATGCCGGTTCCACAGTCTTTCCTTGCACGATTTTTGATAGGTACTAAGCATACTAGGAACACCTCATAAGACTTTCCATTTTGGATATCCTCTGACCCAGTCATCTAGCCATCACTATTTGGCCCTTATCAAAGTCACTCAGACATTTCCACTTGCCAATTTTTCCTGCACATAAAATTCAAGAACATAGAGTTCACTTGCTGTCTAATATATCCCACCTCTTGACAGGTGCCATTGTAACAGTATAATAAATATTATTCACTATATTATTCACCTTTAAACATAGTGGTTTAATGTTTCGGCTAATAAGTGTATATTTTATGTTATATATTTTTAGAGGTAAATTTCTGAAAATTCAGAATTTGAAATTAATTGGGAGATTAACATTAAACAACATGACTAATCTTGATTTAATATTTTATTGTATGGAGTCGGTCCTGAAATGTATGTAGATATAATCTACCTAATCTGCCAATACTATATGTGCATGTCAGCATCACTGTATAGATGCACTGAAAATAGTAATTATTAAAGCTAATGCAGTATTAAGTAGAACACAGAATTACTTATTCATATAGCCCATTGCTATTATGCAATTTGGTACCTTGTGGTAGAATTAGTGAGCCGATACTTCAGAACTATGTTTGACAAAAGGTATTCTGCAGCATTTAATTTAGCAAAGCAAATAAGTAATGTCTTGCAGTGCTTTACTAACGATGTCAAAAATTTTGCCCCAATCATTTGATGGCTTGGCCAGAGTTCTGAAGTGCTACATAACTATTGTGTCATCTTTTATTCAGCCTTTGTTCTGTACAGTATGTTCTTGGAGTTTTCGCATACACAGATCTCCTCACTGATTTTGACAGTAAAGTGCAGTGCCAAGAAATAATCTTGACATCTTCGATCGTCATTCAACTAAATTCCCTGTGCAATGCATCCTGGGATCAATAGCAGCCGTCAGTCACTCCATATGAGTTCACACATACCTGACATACGTGCCTGAGAGCTTCTCTCTTGCAACTCACTGGAGTGTACCCATCAACCCAGAGACTCATTAAGGCCCACAGTCCACTCAGAGCTTTCAGTACCTTCATGTCTCCGCAGACTTGTGGAAGAACTGCCTGTCACAGATGCTTCTATTCTCTGCTCTCACAGCCTCTTGTAGGGCTGTGTTTGCCTTGAAGGGGCTTTTGTGTATTGTCTAACTGTAGACTGACATAAGCCCTGTGGATGTTGCCTTTGAGATGCTACAAACAGATGGTAGCCTATGTCAGGAGCTAGAGGAGGTTAATGTTGATCAGAACAGGTCTGTATGTGTGTGTGTGTGTGTGTTTTGTGAGGGAGTTTCTGGGTCCCTAAGGGACAAACGTGACCTATGTGACTGTATCATCTTAGAACAATACCAGATTCACTTTCTCAGACAGAAAAGAGGGGAAAAAAATCGTAATCAGTATTTTTGTTTTGTTCTTCAGTAAAAATATAAAAACATATTTAAAACAAGTTACATTTCACTGAAAAGCAAAATCTTTCAGTGATGTGTGAGAATTCATTTTCCTGAGGTGTAAACAAAGAAGAAAAAATCATCTACAGAGCATTGATTTGTGGAGAGGGGGGGGGGGGGGGTA
>JAFVLL020033615.1:0-20983 GCA_021397915.2 Tor tambroides | reverse complement strand
AACAACACAGTACTACACAATTACCACACAAGTTTTATGTGGTACTTTTGATGTTTTATCACATGGAATACCACAGGACATTTTTGTAAGGGTTAGCAGTTTGTTTAAATCACTAGCACTAAGTATGCGCAACAGTCATAGTGATATTTGCTTTAGTAAGCACCACTAAAGCCACCTAAAGCTTTATCTTCTGTGGAGTGTCAGATGAAGAGACCACCAGGGTTTAATTGGGTGTGATATTGATATTGTTTTACAGGTAATGAATTAAATCATAAACATGACCGCCTTTGCGATGCTTCACTCTCAAATTGTGGCATATGGAGGACGGGGAGCGACTAGATCATGCCGTCTCTACTCCACCAAGGGCTTGTGTGGTCTGTCCACAATAAAAACACAGCCCCCTACATGACTTAATGGGGTAACTTCACCCAACAATCATGGTATGTTTAAACAGCGCTGAGTTTAACGATCCGCTCGAGGAGTGAGCTTCATTATCCCAGCGCTCACTCGCTGCCATCTGTACTAGAGACATCAAACAAAGCCAAAAGCCCACTCTCCCAACCCCTCCCTTCTAAGCCCACAATGCACGGCTCGTTCAGAGCCAAGGAAAAGAATGTTAAGAGCCATCATTACCGGCAGATCACTTGGATTTACTGCGGTGGAGGACGCTTGGAAAAAAGAATGAAAGAGATTTGACTTGTTTTAATCACTACAAGGTATGGGCGATTTTTCTGAAGAGAGCGGTTTGTCAACAATGGCAAGATTCGACAGAACAAAGCGTGGTTTAAGTCCAGCGAGAGAGCGTTAAACAAATACATATTCTCGCTCCGGCACCATGAAGGAGTCTTAAGAGAGGCTCAACACTCGTAAACGAATGTTGCATTCATATTAAATGAGTAAACGTGCTCTAGCGCAGGTTTGAGTTTGCAATGCGCTGTGCTTCCCGCAGAGAGTCGGATATTCAAACTTCATCAAGATATGTTTCTTCTGCAACCATTTTACATTACGATTTCATGAAATCTGCACTTTTGTATTACATTCTGCATTCAGCAACGTCTAAAACTGCACATTAGCAACAAGTTAAATGAATATGGAATATCTTAACATCTACATAATATACTAAATGCTACTTAAAACACCTTAGATACTTCATAGCAATGTGCTAAAGCTATTTGCAACATCTTAACGTCCACCTAGAATGCTAAAAGTTGCTTAGAACACCATAACAGCCACATATCAACATCCTAAAGCTATTTGGAACATCTTGCCATCTGCATAACATGCTAAAATCTATTCAGAACACCTTAGAAAATGCATATCAACATGCTAATGCTATTTTCAACATCTTAACATCCACCTAGCATGTTAAAAGCTACTCTGAACACTTTAACAACCAAACAGCAACATCCTAACGCTATTCAGAACACCTTACCATCTGTGTAACACATTAAAAGCTATTTTAGAACGTCTTAACAAATTAATAGTAACATTACTTAGACCACCTAAGCAACCTTAAAGCAGCATGCTAAAGCTATTTGGAAGATCTTAACATCCAACTAGCATGCTAAAAGCTACTCAGAACACCTTAGCAACCACATATCAACATCCTAAAACTATTTGGAAAATCTTACCATTTACATAACATGCTAAAAGCTACTCAGAATGCCTTACCAAATTAATAGTAACATGCTAAAGTTATATGCAACATCTTTGCATCTGCATACCAAGCTAAAAGCTACTTAAAACACATTAGCAACCTTATAGCACATGCTAAAGCTATTTGGAAGATCTTAACGTCCAACTAGCGTGCTTAAAGCTACTCAGAACACCTTAGCAACCATACATCAACATCCTAAAACTATTGGAAACATCATACCATTTGCAGAACACCAGCATGCTAAAGTTATTTGCAACATTTTAAAACGGGTATAACAAGCTAAAATCGACTAAAACACCTTAGCAACCTCATATCCATGTGCTAAAGCTACTTCGAACATCTTAACATTAGCATAACATGCTAAAAGCTACTCGGATCACCAGCTGTTTTGACCATTTAAGTGTCCACATAACATGCTAAAGCTACATAAACACCTTAGGAACCATATAGAATATTAAAGCTAATTTTGAACATCTTAGCATCTTTATAACATGCTACAATCTCCTTTAAACACCTTCGCCAACTGCACTGTAATATGCTAAAGCATCCCTGCAATATGCAGCTCAGGTCCCTGCGGTTTGACATTGCGACGCTTGTAGACTCACGCTGGCTGTTAGCGCGACAGACATGATGGGACGCTGCCAGACATGCTGTGACAAGTCATTTGTCGTAGTTAATAATTCATATAGGCATGTTAGCACCCCAGTTGCACGCGTGTGTATTAGAAAAGGCGGCTATATTGACAGCATGCAATTTTAATGCGCTCTGAATGACTGGGCTAAAGAACAAAGACGGGTAAGATGATAAAATAAAAATCTGCGCTTTTTGGATGCATAAATGAATCGTGATTTAATTATTGATTACTTGTGAACTATATTGCGAAATCATGCACGCGCTGATGCGGCGCTCTCGAAGATGATGGATGCTTTGGCCGATTTGTTGCACGTGCATTTGTGACCTCCGTGACCTCATAAATCCTCATTACTGTGGGATAGAATGGTGCTAAGGAAAATGCAGGGCAGCGCAAATGATTTTCGG
Organism: Tor tambroides; assembly: GCA_021397915.2. Lineage (NCBI taxonomy): Eukaryota > Metazoa > Chordata > Actinopteri > Cypriniformes > Cyprinidae > Tor > Tor tambroides. The sequence continues at coordinate 18,288 of JAFVLL020033615.1, read as the reverse complement.
CCAGATTTTTCCATATCGGATGCATTTCCCTGGGTGCACGTGGAAAATAAGAGCAACAGCCACTCAGAGCGCAGCAACAGGAGAGCGGCCGCTGTGGCATGTGAAGAGGTCTGCAGTAAGACGCCTCCAGACACTGGAGCTTATTATTTGGACTGGCACAGGCTGCTTCAGCTAATTTCAGCTGACATGAGAAGGCCCGAGCAACTCCAGGAGGTCCTTTACCCTTCACACACACTCATAAACAAGCACCAACACACACATGCACACTGGTGAGCAACAGCGCTACAAAGGCCAGGAGTCCAGCTCAGTGGAGAATTGCCTTCTCTAAGAGATGGGCTCCTGTCAGCTGCCATACACAAATACACACCCGAGTTCTAGTGAGCTGCCTACCTAGACAGCATTTTCAAGCATAATAGGCGCACTACTGATGGAAAAATTGTTCAAGACCGTAGGTAAAAAAAAAATACTCAGTGTGCTTTCTGAAATATGCAGTTTGGTTATAATGTAAAGCAAAATAACATGTATCCTTCACCAGCATCCCACAGCTTTCATCTCTATTATAATATTTTTAGAGATTAAAAAAAGATGTCATCTTTAATAATTTTTAATAAAGTGCATCTCCAATATTACATCGATTGGCTGAAGTGGAGGTGAGGAAAACATATAAATATATTTTAACCAGTACTGGAAACAGCTAAATAAATAAATAAATAAATATGCTATATAAAATGGAAAAAAAAATATGCCCTTACAACAGATGAAAGACCTCTTGAAAAATGCATTGAAAAGTCCTTGAAAATACCATGGTTACAAAAAAATTGCTTAGAAAAATAAAGAAAAAGAAACAGTTTTGCCTCTGAATTAAATGCATGTTGTTTTAAAAAAAGTTTATATATTTTTACATCAGAAATGATGAATAATTATTTTGTGCTAAACATATTAAATGTGCTTAAACATATGAAATATGGCATATATAATATAGCACGCAAGTCATATGGACTTTTATGATGCTTTTATAGTGTTTAATATATCTAAATGATCTGTTTTATCATTTAAATGAGTGCTGGATGACTACAAAAGTAATCAAAAAAATATTAAATCATAAATATATCAAATATTAATCAAAACTGACTAATTAAAAAAATAATTAAAAAAAGAAATATATGAAAAAAAAACAAATTAAATAAATTAAATAAATAAATAAATGAAACCAGTTCTTTACTAGGTAGCTGCTTGCCAGCTCAACAGGGTTTTGAACGGATCTAGTATTCTACCCCGACATAACAATGAAGGATCTTTCATTAAACAAGACTGAATCCCTCCTTGTGTGTAGTTGTTTTCAAGGTCTGTCTTCAATACAGGTTTCAGGCAGCATTCTACTACAAAACTCTCTCTGTGTGGAATAAAGCCTCTCCTGCAATATTCCCACCTCTGATCCGCCGTGTTGGCTTTAATTCTCCTCCACATAATCACGTTTCAAACCATCTCCACTCTTCAAATTGAATTCTAATAGGCAGACAATGACCGTGACATCGGAATTTGCAGGAGAGATCACACGTAATCCAACATCTAAATTAAACCCAAATTGGAGGGCCGTTGGTAATTTGCGGAGTGCATTAATAATAACATAAAAAAGGAGGGTAGACGTGATTCTGGACTGAGCCGGTGGAGCGGTTTGATTCCCTCATCTGGTGTCATTACCGGCGCGTTTCATCTGGACGGCATGACAAACGCCCCACTGTTTCTGCGGCTCTCACCGCCACATGACCAGCCTGCAGAGAAGCACACAGCCTGAGTAAACAGCATTTTCCTGTTTCTCTGATCGTTTCTGTGGAGTCCTCGCAGCAAAACAGCACTTTCCTATCAATATTTTGCCTTGTTTTCCAGTAAAAACATCTAAACATCTTTAAAATTCTGAGCAGTTGAGAGGAAGACTTATTTTTAAAGGATATATTTTGAATAAAGTTTATTTTTCCTACCCAGTTTGCAAGTATTTCTTCTTGTTTTAAGCTGCTTTAAGCTCATTAAATTTAGGGAAGCTGTTATGCCTAAAATAAGAAGAAAAAAAAAACATCGACCATCTGGGTAAGAAAAATAAACAGTTTTGCCTCTTAAGTAAATGCATGTTTTTTTTTTAAGAATGTTTACATATTTTATGTCAGAAATACAGAAAGTCATAAGCAAATGACATAAACAGCATGATATAAAATATATATTAAATATAATAAAGCATGAAAGTCAGATGGACTACTTTTATGATGCTTTTATAGTGCTAAATAAAATCATATAAAATATTATAAAAATGTCCTAAATAAAAAATAATACATTATAGCGCACAAGACCTGTGAACTACTTTTATGTTGCTTTTACAGTGCAAAATATATAATATAATATAATATAATATAATATAATATAATATAACAATTTTTGCCTTTTTTTTTTATTTGTATTACTCATTTTAAGCTTGTTTTAAACTTAAACATCATTAAATTTAGGGAATTTAGGCCTAAAAAAAATCTGCCATCTGGGTGAGAAACAAACTTTCATCTCTCAAGTACTATAATATATTATATTAAATGCATGGTATTTTAAGAATGATTAGATATTTTTATTTTTATTAAGAAATAGTTTTTCTATTCAAACACTGCTTAATTTAAATATAATATAATATAATAAACGCAATGCAAATGTTTTAAGAATGTTTAGATATTTTTAGATCTGAAATACTGCATAAGAAAACGACTATTCTGTGCTCCGCTTCCATTTTTCTTTGCAAACACCGACCGATCATAGCATTTTGGTTTGATATTAACGGCTTCTACTGCTCATTTTTGTTGTCTACTGGAAAAATCATTTTTATTTTTGATGAAATAGCAAAAGCGCTAGTTTTGTGAGGCTTACAGCTGTTGCATGAATACAGTCAATGCAAAGCTGGGTTATCAGCGAGCGTCGAGTGCATCATTTCAGTAAAGTGTTAACATATTGTCTCTCTGGAGTGGTGGGGCGACTTCTCTGCTGCGTTTAGCCGAACAAAAGAATGTTATTTGCTAGTCTATCAGCACTCAGAGTGGGTTTTCATCATGCTATTGCCCCCATCTCCCACTGAGAGGAGCATTTATCCATGGCAAGACCAATCAAATGCCCCCCTGTAGCGTCTAATCCTGCCCTGATCCCCAAATGAGACTTGTTAAAGGCAGCAGAATGAAAACACAACAAAAGGAACGATGCCAGACCCTCCCTTCCCTCCAGTCTCCACCGGCTGCACTTCCTGCTCCACTGCTCTCTCACGCGCCATTCTTCCTGTCTCCCCGACCTTGACCCAATTCTCCCACAATCCTATTCACTTCAGTTTCTCTTTCTCTGTCACTTTCTGTCCCATCAGCTTCATTCACCCCTTCAGTTTTTACATGAACGACTCTTCAAAGGAATAATTCACCCAGAAATTTACTCTCATGTCGTTCCAAATCTGTGACTTTTTTCTTCGGTGGAACACAACAGGAGAAATATTATACATGTACACAATGTATGGAAGATTTTCAGTAATACATGAGTTAAATTTGGATTTTTTCCTCGCACAAATGCTGTATTACTTCAGAAAACATAAATATAGCACATAAGACAAGTCTTTTATGACTACTTTTATTATGCCTTTATAGTGCTTAATAATAGATTAGAATAGAATAGAATAGAATAGAACAAGTCATATGGACTACTTTTATGATGCTTTTATAGTGTTTAATAATAGATTAAAACAGAATAGAACAGAACAGAACAAGTCATATGAACTACTTTTATTATGCTTTTATAGTGCTTAATAATAGAACAGAATAGAACAGAACAGAACAAGTCATATGGACTACTTTTATGATGCTTTTATAGTGTTTAATAATAGATTAAAACAGAATAGAACAGAACAGAACAAGTCATATGAACTACTTTTATTATGCTTTTATAGTGCTTAATAATAGAACAGAATAGAACAGAACAGAACAAGTCATTTGGACTACTTTTATGATGCTGTTGTAGTGCTTAATAATAGAATAGAACAGAACAGAACAAGTCATATGAACTACTTTTATTATGCTTTTATAGTGCTTAATAATAGAATAGAATAGAACAGAACAGAACAAGTCATATGGACTACTTTTATGATGCTGTTATAGTGCTTAATAGAATAGAATGGAATAGAATAGAATAGAATAGAATAGAATAGAACAGAACAAGTCATATGGACTACTTTTATTATGCTTTTATAGTGCTTAATAATAGAATAGAATAGAACAGAACAGAACAAGTCATTTGGACTACTTTTATGATGCTGTTGTAGTGCTTAATAATAGAATAGAACAGAACAGAACAAGTCATATGAACTACTTTTATTATGCTTTTATAGTGCTTAATAATAGAATAGAATAGAACAGAACAGAACAAGTCATATGGACTACTTTTATGATGCTGTTATAGTGCTTAATAGAATAGAATAGAATAGAATAGAACAGAACAAGTCATATGGACTACTTTTATGATGCTTTTTAGTACTAAATAACAGAACACTACAGAACAGAATAGAATAGAATAATATAATAGAACAGAAGTCATTTGGACTACATTTATAGTGCTAAATAACAGAACAGAACAGAATAGAAGTCATTTGGACTACTTTTATAGTGCTAAAGAATAGAATAGAATAGAATAGAATAGAATAGAATAATAGCTGAGAAGTCATATGGACTACTTTTACGATGCTTTTATAGTGCTATAGAATAGAATAGAATAGAATAATAGCAGACAACTCATGTGGACTACTTTTATGATGATTTTATGGTGCTAATAGAATAGAATAGAATAATAGCAGATAAGTCATATGGACTACTTTTTCAATGCTTTTATAGTGCTAAATAATAGAATAGAAAACAGAATAGAATAATAGCACACAAGTCATATGGACTACATTTATGATGCTTTATAGTGCTAAATAATAATTCTTATATTATATTATATTTTCTGTTTGCATCACTCTGATTGCTTCATATTTTTAGTGAATCTTTCTGCAGGTTACATTTGAGTGAATAATTCAATGACTCACTTGTATAATGATTCACTCTCTTAAAGAATCCCATAGAGTCTCTCATAAAGACTACGTTAACAGTGGAAGAAAGAATAAAAAAACATAATGAAAGAAGCAGAGTGATACAATATAAATAAAATAAAATAAAAATGAAATTAAGTTGTAAAAAAGGTGCCAGTCATTTCTCCTTTTGTGTTTAATGAAAGAAATTGTTATACAGGTTTGGAATAATATGATGAAAGAGTTTTTATTTTTGAGTGAAATATTCCTTTAACATGCTAAAATTAGCTTTCTCATTGCGTTGATTTTCCCTCTTTTGCATTCTTTCATATTCTCTCTTTCTCTCATTCTTCTCCAGGTCAGAATAAGATGCCGGAGGAGTGTATTCTGTAAAAAAGGAGCTCCATATTCCCGTTTCATTCCCTTTGCATAATTACCTCCCTTCCCTCCAGAGAGCCACAAGAAAGGAGGCCACCGGTTGGGGGAAACCTTCCTCCAGCCTCCAGCGGGCGGCCCTCATTCACCAGCAGCGACCGCGGGGTTAGCAGGGCCTGAGAACACCCTGGGCCGAAAGGCAGGACTCGCTTCTCCAGAGACTTGGCACAGGTACGATCAGCCACCTAAAAATAGTCCAACTTCTCGTTCTGCTCTCCCTTTCTCTCATTCTGCTTTTCTCATCAGCCCTACGGCCCGACGTTCCCTCTTCGGAAGGAGCGTTTGAGCAGCGGTACCTGCAGAAACATGAGAACGCCGGCTCTACGAGCGTCACTGTTTTCGGCACATCTGCAGAAGCAGTCAGTTCCGCCGGTCGTGTTTTGAGAGGCACGTGACGAGCGCCAACCGATTTCCCATGATGCCGCTGGAATTATTTGTATGTTTGCTGTATTTCTACAAAAAATCCCACTCGTTTACTTAACAGGGAATCTGTTTTTAATGATAACAGTTTTTACATGATGGCATACGCTTCTGTAAAAGCCACACATATAATGTTTCTCTTTGAAAGAGTACTGAATTGTATTATTATCTAGGTATTTATTTATGTGTGTATGTATTTATTTTTATTTACTATTCCTACAATGATATTGTCCATCTTTAAACGTTATAAAAGTTATAAAGAAAATGTATAACCTTAATTGTATAATATTTGTATAATTATTATATTATTATTATTATTATTATTATCTATTTGTGTCTGTAGATTTCAATTACTTTCCATATGTTCAAAGGCCAGTTTCTCAAAATAATATATATATATATATGTGTGTGTGTGTGTGTGTGTGTGTGTGTCTGTGTGGCTTTAATTTTAAACATAACATTTCAGAAAACTTGTAATACAAGACATTTGCCTGAATATATTGTGATTAATCAACTGTGCAAGTATGGTGATATATATAAGCGGTGTCTTGCCTTAAATTTGTTATTGCTTCAAATCAAAGTTTGTGATGTTGTGATTCATCTCGTTTCAAGGTTTTGAACTCTGCATTTAAAGGATTTGATAAAATCCCTATGGAGCAAATGAATGGGAAAAACATTTCCAAGGCTGTTGAAAAACTACCATTGCATCCTATTCCTACACGTACAGCCTCTGACGCTTCCCAAGCCAAATTTTATTATTCTAGCCGATAATGAAGCACATTTGGCCTGGCATCGATATGCAGGGCACAGACTCCCGGATCCCCACAGACGTAATGATACTAGAGAATGACACGCTCTTGAAACCCCATCAAGAAGGTCACTTTCACTGCTATAAACGTTCAATTCCAACAAGTCACGACCAATCTTGTATATTCACTGTAATTAAACATTCAATTCCAGATGGAGGGCAGCAGTCAAATCCCTTAACAAAGGACTTAGCCGCAATCAAACTAGCACACTAGCACAGAGAAGGAAAGGAATTATGGTATTGTGGTATTACCATGGTGTTTTAGTGGTTTAAGTCATTACTGTTGGAAATACTTTAGTATTCTTTGAAACAGTGTTGAGGAAGCTACGCTGAAATTCAAGCTACAAACTACTAAAGTACAGTCAATCTAACCTTTTACAAAAGTAGCTAGCTACCCTACAACCCAAAAAAGAGCTAAATTAATCTGGCACAAAAACAGCATATTAGTTAGCATGATAGCATCAAACATACACTAACCTAATTCAACTAAACATCATCACCCTCATTTACTGATGCGTGTGAATCAAAAACATAAGTATCAAACAACATTCTTTAACTAAATGTTTGAATATAAAACCTGATGTAGATAGTTCCAGAAACACAATCGAGTGATAGTTCAAATGATTCAAATGAATCATTGAATAATTTCTGGAACCGGTTTATTAAAAAAACTGTCTGCAATGCTGTATAGACAAAACTACGTGAAAGTGATGAAAACAAGCTAACTGCTGTCAGCCATTTAAATCTAGTTAGAAAAGCTACACACTGCAAAAATTGATTTACTTAGCATTTTTTTCTTTTTTCCAGTACAAATATCCAAGTCTTCTGAAAAATTGAAAATCAAAATTGAGTGAGTTTATGCTTAAAACAATAAAATATCTGCCAATAGAGAAAGAAAAATGCTAAATTTAATTTAAATCTTTTTACACCATTGAAAGATTTCTTTTTTCTTGTTTAAAGCATAAACTCACATTTTTTTATTGTTTTATGAACTTTTATAAACTTAAGAACATGAATATTTTTCTTAACAAATTAACAGATATTTTTATTGTTTGAAGTATTTATGCATTAAGGATAAGAATAGGATAAGAAACTTAATTTAAAGGGAAACCATGATTTTTTAACCCATTTTATTTTATGTATTTTTATTTATTTGTTTTTACTGTTTTAAGCATAAACATACTTAATTTTAATCATTTTTATGTGTAAAACAAGAAGAAAAAAAAAACTGTGCCAAAAGGATAAGAATAATAAACTTAATTTAAAGGGAAACCAAGATTTTTAAACCTATTTTATTTTATTTTAGCTGTTTTAAGCATAAACATGCTTAATTTACATACAATTACATAATACAAATACATAAAGTCATTGCGCTTTGCAAGTAAATGTATCTTGATTTAAGATATTTTAGATACTTGAAATGGAAAACTAGACAAAAATACAAAGAAAAGCAAGAAAGAAAATATGTAAATACTATAACATGTGAATATGGTAACGATACAGTATGGGGAAACATGCACACTGTCTAATCTGACTTGTTTTGCTGGAGTGTGGCGGTGCAGGCCTTCCCATGCTTCATCTGACTGGTGTTTCTCCAGAGGACTGGCTTTCTTCTGTAAGTCACCACAGCTTTCCTCTCGCACCCACAGCCTGGCTCCCGTTAACCCCGCGCCGCAAGCCCAACTCCACCCTTACCCACAAACGGAACGAGTAAATATCGCTCCTCTGTCTCCTAAAACGTCCACAGACCCTTAATTATATGCCCACCTCTTTCCCAGCATTCCCTGCATGAAAGGCGGCGCGGCCGGTGTGGTCGGCAGTCCTTTAATGCGGCCCGTATTTAATGGCTCGGTCTGAAATTCCACCGTGGACTGGATCACGGAGGGAGACGTGAAGTCTGACTGCTATGGTAACATAACTGATATGTTTACCTGCCGTATTGACGGACGTATCGGGTCCTCGACAGATCCTATTTTCTGTAGCCGCAGAGGCTAGGTTAAACAGCGCACCGATAGGAGTGTTGACACAGACGCGGTCATGTTGACAGATGTTCTTCAGAGTCAAAGCAGTGAACGACAAACTCATCTACGCTTCATGTGAGGTCTGACGCTCATGTGGCTTTAAAAAGACGGTTCACCCAAAAATGAAAATTATGTCATCGTTTACTCACCCTCAAGCTGATCCAAACCTGTATGAGGTTCTGTCTTCTGCTGAAGACAAAAGAAGATAGTTTGAAGAATCCTGGTAACCAAACAACTGACGGTAGCCATTGACTTCCCTGTATTTTTTCCTCATACTATGGAAGTCAATGGCTACCGTCAGCTGTTTGGCTACCAACATTCTTCAAACTATCTTCTTTTGTGTTCAAATGCTGAAAGAAATGCATACAGGTTTGGAACAACTTGAGGGAGAGTAAATGGTTTTTGTGTGAACTATTTACCCTTTAAATTACTGGAATATTTTAGGTTCATTGTAATAATGGTTGCATAATTATCACACCACAATCAATTAGGACAGAAAATCATTTCAATTCATCAGCTTGTGAAAAATGTGGTTACAGTGATACACTTAGGAAGTAAAAAACTTTAAAATAGACAATGGGCCTCTTTTGTGAAACACAAGCAGTTCAAAAATCCTTCATAAATCTGTTTTAACGTAAACTGTCATACTGAATTGCAGTAAGAATGGATTGATGCACAGTTTACACAGAAATGACCTTTTCTTGTGTTTTATGTCAGAGTTATTATAGTTAAAATAGAAAATAATTAAAACCATTAAAAAAATGCTACTTGAAATATAATAAACTTTAACTGAAATAGAAATCTTATTTCAGCTAGTTAGTGAACTAAAATAAATGAAATTGAAAAACAATTTGTTACAAAAAATGTAATGAAAATGAATAAACACACACACACACACACACATATATATATATATATATATATATATACATACATACATATATATATATAAACTGATTCAATATATTAATAAAAAACTATAATAGCCTCAGCAATACTAAAATAACATTCATTCATGTTCTCAGCCATGTTTACGTGAGATGACTGTAAAGCCTCAAAAACTAAAATTTGCATTAAATTAATCTGAAATAAAAGGTAAACTAAAATAAACAAATACTATATGAAAAGCTTAAACTTTATAAAAAAAAAAAAAATTAGAAATGTTGCCTTGGCAGTTAACTGAAACAAGTTGAAGTACTAAAAGAAAAACTTAAATAAAAATAAATTAAATCTGAATAGAAATACTAAAAAAAAAATCAATAAAAACTGACAAAAGCACATAAAATTACTAAATTAACAAAATTACTAAATTAAAATTAAACTGAAGATGAAAATATAAAAGTAAACCTAATCCTAAATATTAAGAAATACTATAATAGTATATAAATAACACTGAAATTAAACTGGTGCAAAAATACAAGAAAAAAAAGAAATCAGACTTTCAAAGAACAATAATGTTGTTGATGAAGTAGAAGTGCATTCAGCAGTTTTAAAATGATTAAACAACAAAAACATACTCTAGCTTAAAAAAAGTAGTTTAGCCTTTTATTATTGCAACGAAAGTGCAACTTTCGAATCAGAATTCATTTCTGTGGTAATTCACACCAGTCCCTCCTACATTTCAGAGCTGAAAAAGAGCAGAGCGCGTGTGGGAAAGCAGTGAAAACACACACTGTTGGAAGGGCCAGAACTGTTTGAGGATTCAGCAAAGTCCAGCGGCGTTTGAAGCTGGCGGCCGGCCGGGGCCCGCACTCGTGCACCTGTGCTTTAGGGGCTGCGGGACCCCGCGGAGCTCACACTTAACCGCTGCCTGTCTGGGGAAGCTGGCCTTTTAAAGATCTGAGCTCGGACAACATGAAAGAGCAGAACCTCTGCTGAGATCTCCCTAGAGCACCACCAGACAATGAGAGACAGACTGAAACACAGAATAAAAGAAAAGACAGGACAGGATGGGGCTTTCATATGCAGGGAATGCAGATGCTTTCATAGAGAAAAAAAAGAATATTTTTACATATTCCAAAGAAAATGTGAGGACTGTTCGCCTGTTCAAAAGTTGCTACCACAATGCTGTTGCTATGGTTTTTCAGGGCACTGCTACGTAGTTGCTAGGGTGTTTTGAGGACATATTGTTGCTACTTTGATGTTCTAGGTGGATGCTAGGATGTTGGGAGTATTCAATGTGTTTTTAAGTGGTTGTTAAGACATTCTTAGTTGTTTTTAATGTGTTGCAATGGGGTTACTAGGGTCCTTTAGCTCATTACTGGTTGCTAGGGTGATCTGAGTGTACACAACTGATACAATGGTGTTTTAGGTGGTTTCTAGGGCGTTGCTAGGTGCTTGTTAGGGTGTTCTGAGTGCATATGACTGACACAACGATGCTCTAAGTGGTTTCTAGGGTATTGCTAGGTGGTCGCTAGGGTGTTGTGACTCTTCATTGTGTTTCTATGTGGTTGGTAAAGGACCATAAACTGTTTCCAGGGTGTTGCTAAGGCATTCTGAGTTGTTTTTATGCATTGTTGTGCATTTGCTAGGTTATTCAGAATCCTTTAGCTCATTTCTATGTAGTAGCTAGAGTGATCTGAAAGCATATGGTTGCTATTGTGATATACTAGGTGGTTTCTAAAGCATTGCTAGGGTGTTCTGAGTATATATGGTTCATATTATAATGGTATAGGTGGTTGCGGCAGCATTTCTAGGTGGTCGCTAGGGTGTTGTGACCTTTCAGTGTGATCCTGTGTGGCTGATAAAGAGCCCTGAGTTGTTTCCAGGGTGTTGCCGAGGTATTCTGAGATTTTTATGTGTTGCTAAGGTGCTCAGAGTGCTTTAGCTCATTGTTGTGTGGTTAAGTGCATATGGCTGTTTTGGGTGCATATAGCTGCTTGTATGATATTCTAGGTAGTTCCTAGGGCGTTGCTAGGTAGTTGCTAGGCTGTTGCTAGGGTGTTCATAGCTAGATGGTCATTAGTGGTTTTTCAGCACATTGCTATATGGTTGCTAGGGTATTCTGGGTGGTTGCTATGGTGTTTTGAGTGCATATGGCTGCTTGTATGATATTCTAGGTAGTTCCTAGGACATTGCTAGGGTGTTGATAGCTAGGTGGTCATTAGTGGTTTTTGAGTACATTGCTATATGGTTGCTAGGGTATTCTGGGTGGTTGACAGGTGGGTGTTTACAACCCCAAGTCCTGTAACACAGATGGAACTATACTTTAATACCTAGCATTAGAGGTTTGTTCAAATTACCGACAAAGTACGAGCAAACAGTACTAGTCATGCTTAGAACTCGAAACAGTAGAACTGAAAACAGAATAAAATGGAACAAATGTGAGACAGGATGAGACTTATATTACTCGTCTGCAGATTCTATCACAGCAGAAAAATCTACAAAGTGATTTCCATGAAATTAGCAAAGCTGAAACGTATCTCCAGGCTCTAAGCTGCCTCTGCTCCCTATCACAGACTGAAGCTGAACCAAATTGCAATGACAACACCCATCCCGAATGGTGTCTGGAGAAACGAGACAGACTGTTAAGAAAAGTAAACCTCACGGAAAATGTTTCATAACACAGCTGCCGTTTCGATTAAGTCAACACTGCAGCATGTAAGATAGCTATAATAGTGAACTTCCTCTGCAGTGACGTACTTAATTACGCTCAGATCTGCTCTTAAGAGAGCGTTTGAAAAATACCCAAACTACGGTGATGTGAGCCCGTTCCCCATTAAATCATGTTCTGCAAAAGCCCGGCTCTGCTCTACATTCGTGGAGGGAGAAACTGGGACACCTACAGTGCTATCGCAGCAGACTTAGCGCAAAGGATGCTGGGTAATTGACACAACTGCAGCCTGGGATGAGCCCGTCTTAAAACGGGACAAAGGTACCGGCTGTGTATTAAAGAGGTCATAATCGACACAATTCCGGCATTTTATTTTGAAGACCATCTAATAAAAAAAGATATCATTTGTTTTTGTTTTTTTTAATCACTATTTTACACCTTCTTTTTGACTTTTTGAGTTTATGAAATCTGTTATGATTGGCTAACATATGGCTGCTACTACAATATTCAAAGTGGTCTCTAGGGTGTTGTCAGGGTGTTCTGAGTTTATGATTGACACAATGATGTTTTAGGTGTTTCTAGGGCGATGCTAGTTGGTTGTTAGAGTGTAACAGTTCTTATGATTGATATAATGACATTCTAGGCATTTTCTAGGGCATTGCTAGGTGGTCATTGTGTTGTGACTCTTCAGTATGTTTCTATGTGGTTGGTAAAGTTGTTTGGAGGGTGTTGCCTTTTTGAGTTTATGACTTCAATATGCAAATAAATCTGTTATGATTGGCTAACATATGGCTGCTACTACAATATTCAAAGTGGTCTCTAGAGTGTTGTCAGGGAGTTCTGAGTGTATATAATTGATACAATGATGTTTTAGATGTTTCTAGGGTGTTGCTAGGTGGTTGTTAGGGTGTGTTCTGAGTGTATGTGATTGATACGATGATATTTGAGGTGTTTTAGGGCGTTGCTAGGTGGTTGTTAGGGTGTTCTGAGTGTATGTGATTGATACAATGATGTTCTAAGTGGTTTCTAGGATGTTGCTAGGTGGTCACTAGGGAGTTGTGACTGCTTAGTGTGGTTTCTATGAGGTTGCTAAAGCCCTGGGCTGTTTCCAAGGCATTAAAAAGACTTTTTGAGTTGTTTTTAAATGCATTTTAATGCAGTTGCTAGGGTGTTCAGAGTCCTTTATCCCACTCCTACATGGTTGCTAGGGTAATCTGTGTGTATATGGTTGCTACTATGACGTTCTAGGTGGTATCAAGGGGGTTGCTAGGGTGTGGTGACTTTGAGAGTTAAACAAGCTGTTTATGACTTCCACATGTAAATAAATCTGTTACGATTGGCTAACCTTTGTGCATAAAGCGCCTGATTACTAAAAAGGAGCTGATATGCAAATAATAATAGACCTCATATGTTAACGAGCACATGTTTCTGACGTCAACAGAGCGGAGCCTTGGTTCTGAATCTCTGCCTCTCATTCATTTTCTCCACAGGGATTTCAACAAAGAGTTCGGAGCCTTGAACCAAACCATCTGAAGATGAATCACAACATCACAAACTCCGAATCAAAGCAAAAAAGTGCTTGAAAAACATAAAAATGTCAAAGGTACAAGACATGAAGCACTATGAATGATGTAATTGAATCAGGAACAACGACACAACATACTGTACACTATCACGCAAAAGTTTGAGGTGATTAATATTCATTTTTTAAAAAGAAATTAATACTTTATTCAGCAAGGACGCATTAAATTGATCAGAGGTGACAGTAAAGACATTAATAATGTTACAAAAGATTTCTATTTCAAATAAAAGCTGTTCTTTTGGACTTTCTATTCATCAAAGTATCCTGAAAAATAAAATGTATCACAGTTTCCACAGAAAGTATTAAGCAGCACAACTGTTTTCAACACTGACAATAATCAGAAATGTGTCTTGAGAAGCAAATCAGCATATTAGAATGATTTCTGAAGGATCATGTGACACTGAAGACTGGAGTAATGATGCTGAAAATACAGCTTCTCATCACAGAAATAAATGTAATTTTAAAATATATTCAAATAGAAAACACTTATTTTTCACAATTTTTACTGTATTTTTGATCAAATAAATGCAGCCGTGGTGAGCATTTATTCAAAAACACACACACACACACACACAAAAAAAAACTTACCAACCCAAACTTTTGAACAATAGTGTACAGTATATTAGAAGTGAAAATATAGTTAAATATAGTTACACTAGACACCAAAGTACACAGTCTATACTACATGGGTGGACTGAGAAGTTTTTCCTTGTGAACACTACAGTTCATCTACAGTACTCTCATAGCAAACTCAAAAGAGCAAGTAAAGTCCTACTTTCCACGACGTGTCCCTTCATCAGCGGAGAGATTTCAGCGAGGTTGTGATTTGATTTAAGTGACTTTGTCATTTCTGAAAATCCCTGGACCAGGCATCTAATATAAGATGAAAGCGCGCATCAGTTTGGAGTCACAGTTCAGATAAGAAAGCATCGCGCTCCACCCTTCAGGGTCATCTCTAGGGATGCGGATGGAGATATCAATCAGTTCAAAGCAATATAAACGTGTTAGAATTGCATTGGACTTCTTTCATCTTCATTTCCTCTGGAACTGAATGTTTTCTGGGGAGATACGGTGACCTTTTCATTTAAAGACGCTCATGATATTTAACCCAGAAATCCGACACAAAATAAATGAATGTGATCACACAAGTTCCAGTCTAGAAAGGCAGGACCTCGCCGTCTCTGCAGGGAACTCTGGGATATTATGACAAATCCACAGAAACATCCTCTTATGCGTCCGTTCGGAGAGTTCAGGATTTTGGAAATCGCGCTGAAATGCAGGTGCTGGGATTCTTAAGGGAAATCATAGCATTAGCCTGACATTTACTAGCCGTTCATGTAATCTTTCCAAACCGTTTTAAATGTCAACATAGTTCAGCCGTGGACGTGTTGTAAAATAGTTGAGAGGTTGAATTAAAAACAGGAAAAGATGTCGAAGCAGCGGCCTAGCGGATCATATATTGAGCTGTGGAGCTCATGCAGACAATATTGGCAAAAATACTATCACAATATGTTTTTCCATATCATTTGGTACTGATATTTATCACAACATTCATTTCAAGCTATTATTGGGGAAAGAAACACATTCCACATGTTTGTTAGACCTCAAGAATGAACGGGCCCCATTAAATCCATTTTATTTTCTCACACATTATGCGTTTTACAGTTTCTTATCACAAGTGCCGTCTAATGAAAAGAATCTCTAAAATCAATTATTCAATGTTTTAAATGTAACCAAACAAATATATAACAATTAATTTGCAAAATAAACCAATACATTTATTCTGTTTTCTATTTGATTTTATTATTTTTTCTGGATTCTGTTTTATTATTTATTACAAATTTATCATCAAAAACCTGTGTCTGATGAAAAGAACTAATAAAACTAACCATTTATTCAACTTTTTAAATGTAATCAAGTGAGAATAACAATTAATTTGCTACAATACATTTCACTCACAAATAATTGGGCACTGTGAATGTTTTTTGTTTTTTTTCACTAAATTCTGCATTTTACTTTCCCCTAAACCCCGTGTTTTATAATTTCATACAGATTTTTCATCTAAACATATTTGCCTAATGGAAGGAATTTATAAAACTTTTAAAACAATTAATAATTAATTTGCAACTAAATATCTTTATTTCATATGAAATAAGGTGCTGCACAACAGAAATTGTAAAAGTGATTTTTTACAAGATTACTACTTCCCAATTTCATGTTTAATTTATTTCTATGTAATTATGTCATGTTTAAAAACAATTTCTAAGTGAAAATTGTTTCAAAGTAAATTCTATTTTTATAGTGTATTGGTTGTATGATATTCCGTAAAAAACCTATAATAACAGTACATTTTGAGAAGTACATTTTACTACATAATGTATTTCTATTATTATTTTTAAAATAAAATTTTATTTTAGCAGTTTGTCATGAAGACCTTTGACATTTGATATTATGCTTTTTATCATCTAGAAGTAGGTTAAATATCTAAATTACTCAAAAAAAATTATTATTGATATTGTAGATTTATTTTTTTCAATAAATAGTTATTGATTTATCATCCAGCCCTAGTTTGAATCATAACAAACGTGCACCAAAAAGATATTTGACTTCACAAACACTGCTAATAAAAGAGCACAGGTCTGTTTGAGTGGCCACATCTTGGTCCATTACTGTGCTGCAGACGACGCCACTTTTAACCCAGTCCCCAACGGGACGATCAAAATTAAATTTCATAGAGCTGGAAAAACGACATGGCGTAATTACATTACACAAAAGTCATTTTTAAAAGAGGAGGAGGGAAAAAAGGCAAGCTCATCCTTGATTAACTGAAACACTATTCTAATCAGGTTTGCAGAAGAAGCCAATCCACCCCTGCTCCATACCCCCGGGACACGGGATCAGGGTAATGAGAGGTGCCCGAGCCTTCAAATGAGATCATTCTGCCACTAATTTCCCAAACAGAAGCGCGCTGGAGACGTGCACCTATTTACAGGAATGAACCGAGCGTATCAATATGCAATGAGCTACATCAACTACACGATTCGTTCGAATGGATGCCGCATCTCAAACAGGCATCTGTTGGGGAAAACGCTCTCGTTTGTAATGAGGGAGGTGATGTGAAACCGCGTCGGGATTCGTCTGGCGGCAGGGAAGTGTTCTCTGGGCAGACAAGTGTTACACCATCCGCGCTCTCTCCCGATTGTTTACCTGAGAGTTGAAGAGTCAGACAGCCGTCTGAGACGCCGCTGCCGAGTGCTTGTTTTCTGATAGCCGGCGGGTCACGGAGATGTTGGAAACAGCTGATCTCACATCACTGAGACTCTTCGTAATGAGCAGACATCATTTCAAGCCAAACCACAACAAAACACTCGCATCTACTCAAGTGAACGGCATGTGAATGCTCAGGGGTGAGCCAGAAGCTGATTCATTTATCGATTCTAGTTCACTTTCTGATTTCACTAAATGACTCCTTAATGCTGCTGTTAATGATTCGCTTACTCTTTTTAAGCAAGAAAAAACAGAAAACAACTACCTTCTGCAGTTGTAGGAGTTGTAGAATTTGACAAAATAGATAGACAGACAGACAGACAGACAGATAGATAGATAGATAGATAGATAGATACATACATAGATAGATAGATAGATAGATAGACAGAACAAATGATAGAACGATAGATAGAAGGATAGATAGATAGAATGACAGAATGACAGAACGATAGACAGACAGACAGACAGATAGATAGATAGAATGATAGAACAAATGATAGAAGGATAGATAGAAGGATAGAAAGATAGAATGACAGAACGACAGACAGACAGACAGACAGATAGATAGATAGATGGATAGATAGAACGACAGACAGACAGACAGAACAAATGATAGAACGATAGATAGAAGGATAGATAGACAATGACAGAACGACAGAACGACAGACAGACAGACAGACAGATAGATAGAACAAATGACAGAAGGATAGATAGATAGATAGATAGATAGATAGATAGATAGATAGATAGATAGATAGAGATAGAATGACAGACAGACAGACAGAACAAATGATAGAACGATAGATAGAAGGATAGATAGATAGAATGACAGAACGACAGACAGACAGACAGATAGATAGATAGATAGAACAAATGACAGAACGATAGATAGAAGGATAGATAGATAGAATGACAGAACGACAGACAGACAGACAGATAGATAGATAGAACAAATGACAGAACGATAGATAGAAGGATAGATAGATAGAATGACAGAACGACAGACAGACAGACAGACAGATAGATAGATAGATAGATAGATGGATAGATAGAACGACAGACAGACAGACAGAACAAATGATAGAACGATAGATAGGATAGATAGACAATGACAGAACGACAGACAGACAGACA
>JAFVLL020033614.1:0-28342 GCA_021397915.2 Tor tambroides | reverse complement strand
ATTTATTTATATATATATATATTTATTTATTTATTTATATATATATATATTTATTTATTTATTTATATATATATATATTTATTTATTTATATATATTTATTTATTTATATATTTATATATATTTATTTATATATATATATATATATTTATTTATTTATATATATATATATATTTATTTATTTATTTATTTATTTATTTATTTATATATATTTATTTATTTATTTATTTATTTATTTATTTATTTATTTATTATATATATATATATATATATATATATATTTATATATATATTAAAAAAAACTGTTTTCTCCTTCTCAATTCTGCAATGTGAATATTTGCTCACCCCCACACTTGCTTTCAGTCATCCTTCATTGCCATCATTTTCAATGCACAATTATATTCATAATGCAAAAAACTATATTTTGGGCCACTGACTTTTTGCAATTTCATAAATGAATGGAAATTCAACCAATTCCAAACATTATATGCAATAGCTTGATTGTTTTGTGCATTTTCCCTCAAAAAAACCCTAAATTTATGGAAAACAGATGCAACATAAGCTAATGAAGATGAATCCCAGGCCTCATCATCAAGTGATTTTTGACAAATGCAGTTACCAATTCTGACATTTTGGGACATAATAACCAGAATAAGTCTCTGGTGGGACTGTTTAACAGTCGAACTCCACTCACTCTTTTGCGGTTAGAGGTCGACGGGAATCCTGTCTTTTTTCAAGGTGGCTTTTAGCACTCCATTGTAGTACATGACCATCACCTCATACAACAGATTAGCCGTGCGCTGCTTTGACCTTTTGTTCTTCACGACGGTGGAGTGTAACAAGGTCCATGACGATCTCAACGTTCACAACGTTGTCGGTGTGGAACAAATACAAAGTCTGCAATTTTAGCACAGTTCTAAATGCAGTTTGCAACCCTGACTTGTGGGAATTTTGTCATTTTCTATCAATAAACATTAAATAAGCATCAAATTAAATGCACAAATTACATACAATTAAATAGTCTATAGTCCATGATCCTGCAGAACTGTTATGATTAAACATAAAAATATTATTATGGCTGCAATTACAAATAAAAACTGATCATTAAATTAGTCAACAATGAATTTCATTAATGATTAGTTGGGTCTGTGTGCAGCACACAGAGTTTTGTTGAACTCATTTTGCAGTAAAAAACATTGTTTATGAGTATAATGCATAGCATATAAGTAGAGCAAGTGACTTTAAAAGCAACTCGAGGGATCTGAAACCAAGTTCTAAAGCCAAAATAATGTTTTACTGATCACAGTTTGACTTTTCTCTAGAGTGAATTCGGAGATGATGATCTTTGACACTCTCTGCCCGCGTGAAACTCTTTCCACACTCATGGCAGGTATAAGGTTTCTCTCCGGTGTGAACTCTCATATGCACATTAAGGATTCCTTTATGCGCAAAACTCTTCCCACACTGAGTGCATGTGTACGGTTTCTCTCCTGTGTGAACTTTCAGGTGATCCTTAAGGTAATGTTTACCAATGAAACTCTTCTCACACTGAGGGCACGTGAACGGCTTCTCTCCAGTGTGAGTTCTCATGTGAATATTGAGTCTTCCTTGGCGTGTGAAACACTTTCCGCACTCGTGACACGAATAAGGTTTCTCTCCGGTGTGAGATCTCATGTGCGTGTCAAGGTGTCCTCTTTGGGAGAAAATCCTCCCACACTCAGGGCATGTGTATGGTTTCTCTCCAGTATGAATTTTCAGGTGATTCTGAAGGTATAGTTTAATACTGAAACTCTTTCCACATTGAGGGCACAGGAAAGGCTTCTCTCCAGTATGGACTCTCATGTGCACGTTAAGGCTTCCTTGACGTGTGAAACTCTTTCCGCACTCATGGCAGGCAAAAGGTTTCCCTCCGGTGTGAACATTTATATGCATTTCAAGCTGTTCTCTTTGTGAAAAACTCCTCCCACACTGAGGGCATTTGTACGGTTTTTGACCTTCCTGAACTAAACTCGTTCCACATTCATGGCCTGTGAAAGACGTTTCTTCAGTTATAACATTATGAGGTTTCTGATGTATCTCCTCCACTTCACTCAGCATTTCACTTTCCTCTTTTACATCCATCAAGTCTAAAAATGAGAACAGTACATAGTCAAAAATCAATTCTATTGTGACAAATATAAAGCAAAAAGAAATGGAAGGGAACTCCATTTTTTTTTTTTTGTGTAGAAAATGAGATCTGAAGCGTACGATAGCATTTTAGTGCAACGTTAAAAAAGAAAAAAGAAAAAAGTAAAATTACGAGATTAAAGTCATAATATTTTGAGAATAGTCAAAATTATGAGAATAAAGTCAAAATTACGAGAATAAAGTCGAAATACTTCAGGAATTAAGTCGAAATACTTCGGGAATTAAGTCGAAATTATGAGAATGAAGTCTAAATATTTTGAGAATAAAATTGAAATTACGGGAATAAAGTCGAAATTACAAGAATAAAGTCGAAATTATGTGAATAAAGTAAAAATATTTCAAGAATAAAGTCGAAATTACAAAAATAAATTATCGTATTGCTATGACTTTATTCTCGGAATTTTGTCTTTTTTTTTCTCAAAATGTTACGACTTTAATCTCGTAATATTAGATTTTTTAAATGTGGCACTAAAACACCATTGTAGAAGTGTCTATTTTACATGCTTAAAGTAAATTCTGTCATGTTTATACAATTAAATATAACTGCTTTTCAAGACCAGCAATCATCATTAGTGCCATTGCCCCCAAAAGTGACTAATCCAGATACACTGGCATTTCAACACTAACAAATTCAGAGTTACTGAACTGATTCTGTTGCTCAATTAAATAGCAGATTTTGACACTGTAAGCAAATCAACCCTGCCAAGTTATAACAGTAATGAAAAATATACTGCTCTTGGATATATCTGTAGCATAAACTACATCCATACATTTATATTTGTTTTTATAGCCTTCAATTCGCACATTGTTTGAAGGACAACATTGGACAGGATAAGAAATAAAGTTTCCCCAAAATACAAGCAAGAAATAAATGGCATATCATCAAACTAGCATTAATTACAGCCCTAAATAATTAATACATCATGGCTAAAAGCCACACAGATGACAATCAGCAATAAAAAGATGACTTTAAAACCATCTTTCTTGTAACAGGTATTGACAATGGTGATAAATATAATGAAAATGTACAAAATTAAAGGAAGAAAATTACCTGATGGAATAAAAACATCATCATCATCATCATCACTTTGTTCTTCATCAGCTGTGGTTTCTCTTTTCGTCTTCGTTAGGTTCCTGCAGTCCTCCAGCTTCACTGAGCACGTCTTAAGTGGCGTCTGCTCTTCTTCAGCGTTACAGTCTGAACCCAGAGACTCTGTGGAGATTTGATTGGTGGATTCATGACTGTCACACACAGTCTCTTGAGCGTCAGTGTAACAGAGTAAACTGAGGCTGATTTCTGAGTCCTGTGTGCCTCTGGATCTCTGTTCAGAGAGCTGATCTCTGTCACTCCAGACTGAATCCGTCCCATCAGTCACACCCACTGAAACCTTTTCCATCTCCTAAGAAACACAGAATCACAGTGGAGTTAAATTTATATGAAGGAATCTAATCTATCCTTATATAAACGTATATAAGGAAACTATATTAAAGAATAAAAACTGCTAGCAGACTGGATGCACAAAAAGCAAGAAACAATTTTTGTTGTAGCCATACTCATGTCTGACAGGAATGCTTGAAGCTTTTAGTAGCTCTGGGTAATACTGACACTAAATCATTTGTAGGAATCTGCAATTAATCTAATCTGTGCATGTGCCAATGTTTAATCTTAAGGACATTTATGTTCATTTTTATTTATTGAACAAGTTTGGTACTGGTTTACACTGGTGATAAACAGATCTTGAAGCAAAACCAAACTTAAAACTGTTTGAAACGTGAGAATCGAATTAATGGATCAGTTTAAGAAGTTCATTAGAAGTCAGCAGAAAGAAAGGAAAAACTGGAAAGACGAGCCCGCACAGTTATTACGGATTAAATGAATCTTTTTCATGTACAAACCTCTCTGCTCAGTTTGTTGTCTCTCTCCATCAGCTTTCCTTCCAGTGACGCCTCCCTTTTCTTCATCTGACAGATTTACGTAATGAAACCATCATATCCAGCATAGGCAGATAGATATTATATCCTTCATTTACCACGTTTACATTTTAAACATGCTATTATCAAAATTCTGCTGGTTTCTTCGGAAACTGAGCATTCAGCACTGTCTGAACTGTAAAAAATGTCAGCTGCTGCTGCTGCTGCTTCGTTTCTTTTACAGCGGAGCTTAAAACTACAAAATCGGACATTACTGCCACCTATTGGGAGTAAGGAGTGCGTGATTTCATTCAACGAGGCTTCGCTACAAACCAATAGCATCTGTCTGCAGACTGCAAGAGAGGCGTAACTTGAAGTGGGCGTAACTTGTAGCAGGAGGCGTAACTTGAAGTTGTCCAAATCACACAGAACCACGCATTATTGTAAGGGATAGGTTTAGGTTTGGGGTAGGTGTAGACGTTAATCACACAGAACCACGCATTATTGTAAGGGGTAGGTTTAGGGTTGGGGTAGATGTAGACGTTAAAAAACACAATCTAATAGGTAGAAAATCTATACGAGCGGTCATCTTGCCGACAACATCTTATTGGACAACTTCAAGCTTCAAGTAACGCCCCCTTCCTGTAGTGGTTCTGTGTGATTTGAGGTGCGTTCGACTTCATGCAGCACTTCGCAGACCGATCGGCGGCTGACTTGAAGCAGTGTATGCCGGTTAGAAAATTTGTCCGACTTGAACCGGCGCCGACGTCACGTCACTGTCACGTGTGGCATCAAAGTACCGCGAGAGCGTTTCGAGAGCAGCCGGCTCACTCAGCCGGCGCAGTTTCTCCAGAGCGACTGCGGGAGCGCTGATGACAATACAGCTGTTTCACGATTGGCCAAATTTACCACATGACAACAATGACCTGTGTTTCTAACATCTTCAAATCCAATACTGCTCACAAATCTGTTTTTAGAACAGTAAAAGCTTTTTTACTGTAGTCGCAATGTTATAGAGTCATGTTTATCATAAAACACTGATGAAAGCATATATACCCCCACTTTATTAGTATTTAAATAGTTTACGTTGAACTTTATTTTTGAGCAGATGGCGCTGTATTAAGCAGTATATAAAAAGTGTTTCTGTTGCTCATGAAAACGTTTCTGAAACGTCTGTATTTGACAAATATTGGATTTTATTCACTTCATCTGTGATAGAGTATGCAAACACCGCGTGAGCATCACTAACGGGAGCAGAAAGTGTCCGGCTTGACGGCTCCGTTTTCAACTCCGCCCCTGACTGCAAGCAGCTACTCTCGTTGATCGCCGTCTGTAGCCATGCTTCAAGTCGAACGCACCTTTGGACAACTTCAAGTTACGCCTCCTGCTACAAGTTACGCCCACTTCAAGTTACGCCTCTCTCTTGCAGTCTGCAGACAGATGCTATTGGATTTGGACAACTTCAAGTTACGCCTCCTGCTACAAAGTTACGCCCACTTCAAGTTACGCCTCTCTCTTGCAGTCTGCAGACAGACCCCTACAAACCACTGAACCATTGTCTGTGTTTTTTTTTTTTTTTTTTTTAACCTGATCTCAGATTAGTTTTATAAATTTGTGTACATTTTTAATGAGACAAAAGAAAGTGTCTATGATTGGCCTGTTTACACTCTACATAAAACAAACAAAACCCTGTACATGTTATACACTTCGTAATGTTGGTGATTTGTTAACTGCATGTAATATACTTTCAATAAAACATTTGCAATGTGTTTGTAAAAGCTGTTTTTGTTGCATTAACACACAGTTTTGACCAGCAGGTGACATCAGTGTGGTGTTTCAAGCGCTTCGAAACAGTGAATCACTATTTTGAAACAATTGGTTCAATTATTCAAAGCTTTGAAAATGTTCTTTCTCTTATCACTACTCTTTAAGTATCTGGGCTCCGGCTTGGTGTTCAGTTCTTCCAGTATCCACACTACATCGTCCAGAGCCAAGAGTCAGTCAGAGTCAGTTTGTCATTTCAGGTTTATACTTCCTGTACACAGCGAAAGGAGACAGCGTTCCTCTAGGGCCATAGGGCTACATAATTCCTTTTGTGAAGTCATGCAATGCCGAGTTCACACTGCACGATTTTCAAAGTCGTCGGATCACCATTGTTTTCACACTGCACGACTATCTGGGGTAGCATTCAGTTGTTACTGTGTTCACATTGCACGATGGATTGGCAACAGGAGGTAATGCTGAGTTCACACTGCATGATTTTAGCCCTGATTTTTACACGATTCAAACGTGATTTTTACTGGGGGACCCCCTCAAAATGCGTTTGGGCTATTTTTGGGCTAGTTTTGAGTAGCAATTGGAGGGTTTTGTTGCGAAAACCTGGCAACCCTGGACCAGACAGAGTTGTCTGCGATTTTTCCTTTTGTCAAGTCATGCAACCTCCTGTCGCCGATCCATCGTCCAATTTGAACACAGCAACATCTGAATGCTACCCCAGATAGTCATGCAGTGTGAAAACAACGGTGATCCGACGACTTTGAAAATCATGAACTCGGCATTTATTTTCGCTTAGACATCGCTTGTAATGATTTTTAAAAAGCACGTATTGATGGGTGAAATGGAGCTTTTAGAATCAGCTAAACCATTGCTTCGGAAAACGATTCACTGTTTCGAAGCGCTCCAATCGGATCACGAATCATTGGATTTAGATCAGGGATTTCAATATCGCAAATCATTTGATTTAGATTGGGACTTCGGAGTGCGTATCGCGAATCATTTAATTCAGATCGGGACTTCGGGGCGGGTTTGTAAATCTTTTGATTCAGATCGGAACTTGAGCGGGTTCTCGAATCATTTCGCGAATTGAAAGATTTGTGAAACGCGCTCTGATGTCCTGATCTGAAATGATGGTTCACGAATCATTAACGGGACTTTCGGACCGAGTTTACGAATCATTTGATTTAGATCAGAACTTTGGAGCGGGTTCGTGAATCTTTTGATTCAGATCAGAACTTTGAGCACGTATTGCACATCATTTGATTTAGAGTGGAACTTTGGGGAGGGTTCTTGAATCATTATTCAGATTGGGACTTCTGAGCGTGAATCACAAATCATTTGATTTAGATTGGGACTTCGGAGCACGTATCGTGAATCATTTGATTAGATCGGAACTTTGGAGCGGGTTTGTAGAAAATTGAAAGGAATTTTAGGCTGGTTTGGCTATTGCTACCGGAATGGTGAATCCATTAAAACTCATTCAGTCATCAATCTCATGTTTCCAGTTTATTTCTCAACATGTAGGAGTAGACATTTCTTTGATACCAAGTGCTGTGGTAATTGTTGGTTTCTGATAACCCATAAACAAATAGAAACAATATATAACATTAGCACAAATCATACATAAAAGATAAATCAACTTGAACAAATCAAATATAAATCAGAAGCAACTTACATTGTCATCAACACAACAATTCCACACAGGCCATGTGAGTAGAGAGACAGCTTCTCACACACAAACAGAGGCTTGATTAATAAGAGGCCACAGGTGTTCTTATCAAGACTCAGTCAACCAATCAGATCGCAGCAGAATTTCCTACAGGGTTCATGAATCTTTTGATTCAGATCAGAACTTCGGACCATGCATCATGAATCGTTTGATCTAGAGCGGAACTTCGGAGCTGGTTCTTGAATCATTATTCAGATTTTCTTTTTTTCTTTCTTTCTTTCTTAAACAGTAAACATCAAACCATTAAGCCAGTACAGTTATAAAAAACAAAAATATTTTTCTGTACTGCCTTAAAGAGAGATAACATTAACCATGGTTTTATTATAGTAAAAGTGTAGTGTTTCTTTGGTGTATTGATTATCTTTTGTATAACCACAGTTTTACTATAAATACCAGTTAAACTGTGGTTAGTATAGGAAAACCATAGTTGATTTGTGCTTACCATGGTTTAACTACAGATGGTTTCAACCATAGACATAAGTACCTAGACGCCTCATTGGCCTCTCGACCGCACGTCAACGTCGCCGCCATATTGGTCTGGGCAACTCTCATATCGGGACAGAAGAAAACATACCTGATTCGTTGGCAACTTGGGGATCTACAGACCGTCGCACATTAATAAAAACAGATCTCGGGGTATTATCTTTCACAGGTAAGACTGAACAGTTGTTTCTGCATGTTGGCAGATTAATTAGCAACCAGTGTCAGACTATTAATTGCTAGTTAGCTGTGAGAAATCAAATCAAAATTTAAGTCAATTCTTATTAAGATTTAACTTATATTGTAGTTTATATCATAAACTGAATTGTGTTATGAGCACAATAT
This sequence comes from Tor tambroides, assembly GCA_021397915.2. Classification (NCBI taxonomy): domain Eukaryota; kingdom Metazoa; phylum Chordata; class Actinopteri; order Cypriniformes; family Cyprinidae; genus Tor; species Tor tambroides. Next base: position 19,916 of record JAFVLL020033614.1, on the reverse strand, counting down.
GTACAGTGGGCACTTTGACAAGACAATGTCAGACTGTTAGGGATGGAGCTAAATCATCTCTTTAATTTCACTACTCATTTACAAAGAGTAGGTTTATCATCACTTGATTATAAAGATTTCAAAGCTTATCATAAAACTGTGGATTGATTATAAATCTATTAGATCACTTATGTTATTGTACTGTTGTACTCGCTTTTATATTCACTTTACTACGTGTACTACATATACTTTTTAATATTACATATCACTTCTACTATATTTTTACTGTGCACTGTATCAGTGCATATTAGTTTACCATTGTAACTGTAAGTTTTACGGGATTTATAAAGGACTAGCCTATCAGTTACATTTGTTATTGTTTGTTGTGGAGTTTATATCTGTATAGAGTGCTATCAAAATAGAAAGCAGACTACCAGTGTGTTACTATTTGATTTGTATTCGATGATTTTATTCCATTTTCTCAATGATGGTAAATTATTAGTGCTTAAAGATGTATTATTTCGATTTTTTCCAGTATTTCAAAGTGAATGAGCTGTGTTCTGACCTGGAGCATGTAGAAAAGCTAAAAAGTTGGGGTTGAAGACAGAGAAAGCAATGAAAAAACTTAATTTCATTTAATGTACATTAAAATTACATTACATTATATATATGTCACAGTTATACTACATTAATATTAGAATTGTTAACCGAAAAAATCAACCAAATCAACAAGAGTGGCAAGTGTGAGCTTTCGCAATTTCTTACGAAAATTAATAATTTTCTAAGCCTAACTAAATAACTGGAGGCAGAGTTATTTTTAACTCCATGTAGATCACAAAATACTGAAATCCGTTGATAAACGTAAATGTTATCGTGTTTTTATCCAGAAAAAACCGCAGCTCCACCGTTTACCTCCATTTGTTTTTAATGCTGTCTTGCCCAGACAAACATGGCGGACTCGTTGACGTATCGCAGCAACGGCTCAAAGCAGACAATGAGGCGTCTAGGTATTTATTATGTCCATGGTTTCAATGGCCACAACATAAACAAACGTTACTGCGCATGCGCGCTTTTGTGGCCCTAACTTAACTTTCGGTAGACTTCCAAATAGAATCAACAACAACAGCCAAGTCCCTCTAGAGTAGATTATTTTTTGATAACAAGTAAATCAGACGGACTTATTGAAAATGCAAATTCATTCTCTGCCAGCAGGAGGTGCTTTAAAGTGGGAGAAATAGAGGTTTCCCCGGTAACGGCTGTACACAAAGCAGCGCTGAGCTCACAAATGCTGCTTTATCAGGCATATCACATATGCAAGATGAAATGAAAATGACATCGAAAATTTTCTAAAGACATTCTTCCTTCAGAAATACAGTGATATAAAAACACCCGCGCCTCATTTTGATTTTTAAACGTGCAGTAGGTGTTCATGTTTATTCAACGAAGCCTTTTGGAAAACCGGAAAGTTTTGATATCGTGGTGGGTCGCCAACAAATAAATAAATGTATGGGAAACACATCCCACAGCACAACAACCTTCATCACTCATCACTTTAACTTTAACTGCATTTGTAGCTGCGCACTAGCCAGACCCATAAACAAACACAGACCGGAAGTTAATTTAGGGCCAGGCGCGTGCGCCCGATGAAATGGTCTATAGTAACCATGATTTTTGTTTTGTTTTTTGTAGTAGTATTAAAACCATGGTTAATTTTTGTAGGCGATGTGTGGCCAGGTTAACAAAAAAGTAATAAACTGCACTTAATGGGACACGTATGATGAATATAGAGATGCAGTTGTCACTGCTTTAGGATTAACAGAACTTCTATATACTTCTATATAACAGAGTTTCTATATACACTTGTCTAGATCAAATTTGAATACAAAAAAGAGTTTTAAAGCCAGTATATTTTTATGTATGTGAAATTAAGCTAGCAGGAAACACAAATTATGTTTTCTCTTATGAGTAGTCAAACAATCCAAAGAAAACCTCTTTTAAACTGCTGCTGTAATGTTGTTGGCTTTACATAGTCAAAATTGTGTAATTATTGCCTGATGAATATGCCAACATAAAAAAGCTCTCTTTATGAAATATGAGTATGTTAGCTATCATATCTATTAAAGACTTTAGATGATATAACTGTGATCAAAAGTCTATCATAAATGCAAAAATGCTGTTATGTCCCCACCAATGTCAAAATCAAACCTACACCCTATAGGCTAAAACAAGAAAGTTAAACTAAAAAAATGGAAAATAAGAACAAACAGTAATTGAACATTTAAATGCTGACTTCACAAGACTAAACAAAGGTGCAGTAAGCAATTTCTGAGATACACTGTCGATATTTGAAATCAACACACAAACAAACCCAGACAGACAGGATATGAATAAAACATGAAGATCTTTATTGTTGACTTTACTTGTGTCAGTTTCATATGAAAGTACCTGATTATTTTTACCTCTAAATGACCATTTCATCTTGTAAATATTCTTATATCCTCAAGACAGCTGAGAGAATTAGAAGGCTTTACAGCGACAGTGCTTTTTTACTTTGGTTTGACCACAATATCAGCGACTCCGTGCACTTGAGTGAGCAGGCGGCAGTCCATCGATGCCAGGAGCTTCTGAGAGCCAGCGACGGTAGGAACAAACTTCTCCGTCAGTGTAACCATCGCAAGCTTATCCACATCACTGAGAGACACAAATAGATTATAAACTTTCTGGAAGCTTTTCACTCTTTAAATATGATAAACTGTATTTAATGTAGTACAGCTCGAATGTACTGCATGAACATGTTGCACCTCAAAATGTTCTGCAACACTGAAAGTCTTACCCACACGTGATCTTCCTGACGCTCTGCATTCCCAGTCCCTCTATACGGAACAAAACTTTCCTCAACACTTGTGACAGTGGGTTCTGGAACGTGATCTTGACTGTCAACTCTTTACCCACCACAGCATCCCCTTGAGGCTGAAACAGTAAAAACACAATCAATGGATGTAGTTTTTTTTTTTTTAAGGACACATAGGGTCAAATTTACTAAACAGGGCAAATTAGGGTTAGAGCACAATTCCATAAAAGTGCCGATGGGAGGGGAAATTTCTGCGTGTGATTTACTGACAATGTGCAGATTAAAGAACACAGACGCCAGATAATTTCCATAATGAGCAGCGCAAATTAGCACCTGCTTTAAGACATGCTTTTTGGGGCATTAAATAATGGCGCAAATACCAGTAATTTGACAAGCGCAAACATTAGTAAATCACGTTGCGTGACTCAATTGAATACTCTCCTCCCATAAATTTTGCGTCTGAAAGGGAAACTCCCACAAATGCATATTCAATAAGGTCAGGCGCAAAAAACAACAGTGTCCACACCTTTTCAGCGCTAAGTCTTCACTGCTCGTCTTTAGTAAATCCTGACAGTACTATTTTAACACCAAAAGACAGTTTGCACTGGTGCAAGCTGTTAGTAAATCTGCCCTTAATTCTTAAATCTCATTTGCACTTGTGTGCAATTCAAATATTGCACATTTAGAAGCATTGCACGAGGTTGAGCATCAATGTGCAAAACCAAGAATGAGATCTGAGAGCAAGAAAGATGTAAGAAAGTTTTGTGCTTGTTAAACGTCCCAGATAGAGACTAGTGGATCATTGACGTACAGTGATGATGAGGTCTGGTGTGCGCAGTCTGAAGTTGAATTGTGTGGCCAGAATCTGTCGGGTCTCATTGACTCGTCCGGTGACCGCAAGCATCAGAGCGCCCTGGTCCACCAGATGGTTCATGTACTCCTTATACTGCAGAGTCCAAGGAATAGTCTTGGCTGAAGGGAAACAAGGGAACATGGCATTAATGACAGTGATAAAACGATTATAATGAAATATTTCATGGTCATTGTGCACAGTATTCCAGTCTTCTTTGCTCACTGCCCATAACCTCAAACATGAATGCAAATTCAATCAATCCCTCAAACATGTGCACCAGCTTGAGTACTTTGTGTTGTTTTTGTATGTACTGTGTGTGTGTTTCCATCACAAAAGCACAAAATCTAAGGAAAAGCGATGCAACATTAGCTAATTGGGATACATCAATTTCAAGTTGATCAAGTTGTTGTTCATATACAGAAATATCCATTTAAAATTATTTTTAAAAGCAAGCATTACCACTTTAAGGCACATAACAGCTTGTCACTGTGGCAGTACCATTAAAATGACAATGTTTATCCTTATTTACACCTAAAAAGTTCAAAGTAGTACCTTAAGGGTACATATGACTCGGATGTACTAATATGCACCTTTTAGAGGTAAATAAGGCACAAAGATGTTCTTTTAAAGGTCTAAAGAAACATTTTGTGGATGAAATTGAACACCAATCATCATCAAGTGATTTTTGAGAAATGCACCTATACTAATTCAGACATTTTGGGGCACAACCACCAGAAAAAGGACCATAAAACTGCACTCACTCTCTTGCGGTTTGAGGGTGACAGGAATCTGGTCTTTCTTCACAGTGGTTTTCAGCACTCCGGTGTAGTACATGACCATCACCTCATACAGCAGACCGGCTGTGCGCTGACTTGAGCTTTTGTTCTTCAGGACAATGGAGAGTTTGGCGTCTCCACCGATAAGAGGTCCTGACCCGTCCATGACGATCTCAACGCTCACATCGTTGCCGGTGGGGGACGGATACAAAGTTGGTTTGGAGCCAAAGCGACTGGCCCTTTCCACAGCAATGCGCTCCTCCACTGAGCCTGACAGACATGATCAGACAGTAAAGAGGAGTGTGAGTTGCTGCTTTTTTGGAGTAGTAGCTCCAAACCCATTATTCCAAACCCTAGTGTGCTGCTTACACAGGGATCCAACTCAAGTTATCAACATAAATGGCTGCTTCCAATGTTTTCTAATTTTCGATTTACTACCCTTACATAAAATTACCCATGGTTTTATTATAGTAAAAGTGTAGTAACCATGTTTTTTTTGGCATATTGATTATAATTTGCATAACCACAGTTTTACTACAAATACTACGGTTAAACTGTGGTTAGTGTAGCAAAACAATGGTTAATTTTCATAAGGGTATTTTATGACTTGATTTTAATATTTTGTCATGCATTATGTGCATTTCAAGTTCACATTTTTGTTACTATTATAATGTGGGTCTCATCTTCAAAATGATGGTATCTGTTTTTATGTGAAGTACTGTGCTTGTTGTAATGCTTTTTTATTGTAAATCACTTTGAGCTGGATTTCTTGCATCAGTGATATTTTTTTATATAACTAAAACTAAAACCATAAAAACATTTTTGTTACTTGAAATAAAATAAACATTAGCTGAAAAATAAATAAACAAACAAATACTACCTTTTATAATCTTTTAGTATTCTATATTTGTTTTCTTTTTATTTATTATACAATTAACCAAAGCAAAAAAGGCCTCTAACTCTAGCATGCTCTATTCTTTTTCTATTCCATCAGGTTTTCTTTTTATTTATTATATAACTTTAAAAAAAACCTTGCTACGTGTACTGCGTTAAGCTAACTGAGACTTGTTATAGCACTTGCATATCTTTGCTCTTTTGTTGATTTTGATTGCTTCCATTGTCCTCATTTGTAAGTGGCTTTGGATAAACGCGTCTGCTAAATGACTAAATATATATATATATATATATATATATATATATATATATATATATGCCTAACCTTATTTTATTTCAGCTAGTTGTGAAGGTAACATTTCACATTTTAGTTTAACTTGAAGTACTAAAATGACTATATATAAGAACTTAAAGTTTTATGAAATGTTACCTTTAAAAATGAATCATCAACATTAACATTTTAAAATTAAATGATGATGATGATGATGATTATTATTATTATTAAATATGCATTAAAATAAGGATCAGTACCCAATGGGAGCGTGTCTGTGATGCCTTAAATGTTTCTAGGAGGGCAGCTCTACGTTTTGGACCATTTTTACCTTCTGGGTATTTGTAGAGGTGTGTGATGTCCACGCGTGCGTCAGATCCCACAGCTTTAGTGCTGATGCGCTGACCGATGGAGTTCTTCTCCACATTAACCTGACTGAAGCTTCCATCCGGTTTCTTCTGCCAGTAGATCCTATCACTGTTCACCTGAGACACACAGTGAAACAATTTCAGCCATTCAGAAGATGATCTGAATAAAGTGCAAAGTTCAAAATGTCTTCAGACACAAATGAGTGTGAGAAAAGTTTTATATGAAAGTGCTCACTTCAGCAAAGACAAACGGAGTGTCGAATTTCAGATTGACTTGTCCGTTGCGTACGGCGGAGACAGGAGTGGGGCCGCAGCGGTATGAACCCTGGCTGGGCTCCTGAGGGGTCGCATCCACCACCTGCCACCCGCCGTAACCAGCCGGGAGGTCCGAACGGGCCATCCAGGACTCGTTCCACACGTGGAAGTTCCTACAGAGAAAGATTATTTAAAGTGTTTATTGTTAGTCTGCGATTCACAAAATGAAGCTGAATAGGCCTAAAACACTTTACCTTAAAAAAAATAAAATAAAAATTAATCAAGGGTAGTTTTTTTTTTTTCAATTGATTTGTATCATTTTGTGTGTGTGTTTTTTTTGTGTGTCATATTGTGAAAATTATTAAATATTTTTTATGCATTAACTAAGCATTAAAATTCCCAAAAATTCTACCTCTAATACATTAAAAACAATAATGGGACACTAAAGTGTACATTACAGTGTAAGCATAGTTTGATTAATATAATATTATAGGTTTTATAAATTGTTCGAATTAGTTTTTTCCCCCAGTTTTTATTATATATATATATATATATATATATATATGTGTGTGTGTGTGTGTGTGTGTGTGTGTATTTTTGTTATTTTTAATTAGATTTTTAAAATATGTCTACAAAGTTTTTATAAATTTTTATTTCAGTTTTAGTTGTTTTTTTTTCAAGTTAAACTAAGCAAAAATGAGCAATGTTGAATGTATAACTTTATGAAATATAGCATAGTTATAGTAGGTTATTTTGTTAACATTTATTGTATTTCAAGTGATGTTTTTTTATGGTTTTACTTTTAGTTAAATGTAAAAGTCCTAATGTAAAGTATCAATAATGATGGCTGTATCTGAGAACTGCCAGTTCACTAATCATCAAAATTGAATTTCAAATCTTCCAAGCATAAGTTTTACTGATCGGAGAGTCTAAGTATAACATAAACCTGACACTAATGACATTAATGACAATAAAAGGAACTTCAGAGGTGATAGTTTCTTTTAATCGTACCAGACAGAATCGCTGGTCTTGTCTTTGATGAGCTCCAGTTTCTCATCAAGATAAATGTCTGTGGTCAAGGAAAGGTCCGTGTCGTGAGCGGAGCTGAAGTTGGTCACACAGCGGGTGGGAATACCAAGACATCTCAACACTGAGAGAGAAATTCATTTATATAACATTTCATTCCTGAAAACATGGTAAAATGTATTTTTAATAGAGTGATAAAAAGAGAAACCCAAACGTACCGGAATTGGTGACTCCTGCATAAACCCAGCACTGGGCGAATTTGACGGGCTTCCCTGAACTTTTGTAATACTGTCTCAGGATGTCACCACTGCCACTCCAGGCGGTGGGAGATGTCCCACCTTCATAGCTGTCTTTCCAGCTACCCATCAGAACACCGTAGTCATCGTTGGAGTTCACCTGTCACAGAAGAGCAGAAAAGCTTTTACTTTAATAGTGCATTTTACCTTTCTATTCCTCACAGGAAAGACAGTAAATACTGTTGTTTTATGTCCTGTACGAACCAAAATTTTCATATGAACCTAAAACCACCACATGCTGGCTATTGTAATTCACCTTCTCGAATCACATTCATGATTTCTTATAATCCATGTCCACGTCTTGTGAACGTGACTCACCAGAGCAGATACCATTCTGGACACGATCACTGGATCTCTCCATTCGGTCATAGCAACCTGACCTCTCTCCAACAGGAACAAACACGCTTCCAGGATATCCTGTTCAAACTGATAAAACAAATGCAAAATCATAAAAATCATAATAATGGAATTGATAAATTGGCAATAATAATAATAATAATAATAATAGAATTTGATTGAAACTGGTAGAACAATTGCATAATATAGAATAATAATAATAATAATAATAATAATAATTTTATTAGTAGTATTATTGTTACTGTTAATTTGCCATTGTTTATTTTTACTGTTGTTTAGCTGCTTAATCATTTTGATTATTATTAATGTCGTTGTTGTTGTTACTATCATTATTTGTTATTTTTATTATTCTAAATATAGGTAATAATAAATCTGAAAAAATAGTGGCACAGCAATGATGTTGATGTTAATAATAACAATAATCATTTTCAAACAGGTAAAACAATTGCATAACAACAACAACAACAGAATCTTTTCAAACTGATAAAACAATTGCAAATTAAAAATAATAACAGCAACAATAATAATAATAGCAACAACAACAACAATAACAATAGAATTATAGATAATAATAGAATCTGTCCAAACCGATAAAAATGTATAGTATTAAATTAAATTAAATAAAATTAAATAAAATTAAATTAAATTAAATGATTTAAAAACAAAATCATCGCTACAACAACAACAACAATAATAATAATAATAATAATAATAATAATAATAATTCAAAATTTCAAACTATAATAAAATAACAGTTCATAACAGTTCCACACCTGGGCAAAATTCCATGTTCTGGTTCCAATTTGCTGCTCAGTTCCATAGTAAATTCTGCCCATGCTATTCAGGATATACTCTTTCCTTTCCGCTTCGTTATCCAGATACACGGGATCGTCTGAGGAAAGACAGATAAACGTAGTGTCACTTCATTAATGCAAATGAGGAAACAGTGAGTGTAACTGTCCTCCACTGACTCCGTACCTTCACACCAGGGGTTGAAGAGCAGGTAGACGTCGTTCGGGGTGCAGGGGAACAGCAGCTTGCCTTTCGGTGAGAAAGACTCCACAGTCACCTTGTAGCGGCCGATGGAGGCGGTGGGAAGAGTGTTGACTGCCAGCCGCACGCGTTTGTCTTTCTGCTCCACGATCTTCATCTCCCAGCGGCCATCTTCCAGGACGTCCACTAACGGGACAGAGATGTGAACCCCAGTGCTGCTGCTGAAGATGGGCTCTGTGTCGAAAACACAACAAAGACATGGAAACATTACTGTTAGATGAATGCTGTCTTAATGATTTAGCTTTAATTTAGTCATCTGTTGGTGACTTGGCTGGAGATCCATTAATAAAGGAGACTCAAGAAGTAGCTGGATTAGATAGATTTAGTCCCATAATCAACATTCCTGGTCCAAACCCAAGCATTTCATGACTCACCCATCAAAAATGAATGGATTTTTCTGTCTAATTGCCTTTTTTGAATGATTGTATGATTTTAATCATGAATTTTTATTATGCATTTGGCATGAACTGATTATTGATTTTAATTCAAGTTGCTCTTCTGATACCAATTTTATTTCTGATTCTAATTTAACTCCGATTCTGATTCTGATTTTTCAGACATTAATCAAAAATTAAATAAATCTTTTACTGTTTTTAAATCTGCTCTTAAAACCCACTTTTTCAGAATAGCTTTAAAGTGATTTTTTGTGTCATATGTATGGTGTTTATTTTACTTTATTTATTGTTGATATTATTATTATTATTATTGCTATTATTTTTATTTTATCCTTTATTATCTGTGTAAAGCGCTTTGAGATGTACCTTTTAAAGGTGCTATAGAAAATAAAGTTTAATGTTATTAGACATTACTTGTTTTTTTTTCAGTTTTATTTTAGCATAAATGAGAAACTATTGTAATTTTTATAATAGTGTCTCAATTTGATACTATTATAAAAGTAATATTGCAAACCTGAATTAGTTTTTATTTTTATTGCTTTTTATATATTCATTTTTATTTTAGTTAAAGTTTTAGTAATTTTATCATTTTAATTATTTAATAAATTTTTATTTCGGTTTTAGTTTTAGTTATTTTAATACAGCAAGTTAAGCTAGAAGAAAATGAGTTTTTAGTTTTTTTTTTGTTTTTTTTAACTATAATACCCCTGATTTTTTTTTTTTTTTTTTTTTTGGATTTTCTTCTGTTTCTGCTGATTTCATTCTGATTTTCTTCTGCTAATGACTTTAACACTAATTCTGATTGTAGAAGTTTTCACAGCTGAAAAGAAATGTTACTCAACACATCCCTAAATCCGATTATGCAAAAAAACATACTATCAGAGGAGCGTCCGGCAGGCGCGAGAAGGAAAAACTGCTGTAAATATGAAAAATATTCACTAAACAAACTCAAAACAAACAGCATGAGGGAATCCAGACAAGTCTGGACGTGAATCTGTTATCTGCTGAGATGTCTGATTTCTTAGAATGTGTCAAATTAAGATTTTAAAGGTAAAATGAGTCATTTCTGAGCACCTTGTGAGATGAAATGGAAAAATAATGACTGTTGTCAAACAGGTTTTGTGAACGCTGCTCACTCACCTAACTTTAGCTGCAGCTGCAGCTTGTCAGATTTGGGGTTGAAGGGTCTGGAGAACTCGATCCACATCTGGAAGGTCTGTCCTCTGCGGACGATCAGTTTGTCGCTGAAGTAAGCGTCTGTGCGATGCTCGCGGCGGTTAGGCCCATCCTTGGATTTCAGTAGGTCAACGGACTGAACCGTCAGAAGTGTGTCTGTGAATAAGTGAGGAAAGCATCAAATCTCAGTGTTTTCCCAACATGTAAATGAACTGCACTAGAGTCTCCCTCATCTTCATCCTCCTCACCTGAAGCAGCTGCAAGAGCGCTGGCACTGGGACCTCCAGTAGTGTTGGTGTTAGAGCTAGACATTTCTACAAGCAGGCTGAAAGACTGGGAGAAAAAAAAAAAAAAAAACTAAATATGTTAAATGCTTTTTCAATCAATCAATAAAAAAAATAGATATAAAAAATAAAAATATTCTTTTTTATTAGACTTCTTTACAATGCTGCAATTTAGTCAAGCCAGACAGAGAAGAAAGTGTTCCTAGAATACACCTTCAGCACTTTACTATTATTAGCATGCGGAAAATCATTATAATGAAGAATCAGCAGATGCATCCAAACTCCTAAATTGCTGGTGATCAATTACTAAAACAGGCTTTCCACTGTTATGTTTCCTCATTGAAATGTCATGGCAAGGCCTTCTGACCAATAATTTGGACTCCTGATTCTCTCATGCATAAATTCATTCAGCGATTAGTGACAAACTCTTTGTCTTCAGTGAACATTTTAATTGTACAATTATAAAATCATTATCAAGAGTTCTCCGACACCCGTCGCCTCCCACACCGAATGTCGAGTCATAATCATAGTTCTTCCACAAAAGACTGCCAACAAAGACACCTCTTACACACATCTGAACAAGAACCCGTGGGGCAGCTGGATTAAAGCGCATGACGTCATCCAGCTGCTGAAACTGACACATAATCATGTGTAAACCAATGCATAAACATTAACCTGCTCCCAGATCGGACATAGATAAAGGTTCATGTCATAGAAGAACCATTTTGGGTTCCAAAAGGAACATTTCAGTGAACAGTTCTTAAAAGAACCATTTATTTTCATTTTAATCATCTAAAGAACCCTTTTCCACTATAAAGAACCTTCATCCAATGGAAAGGTTCCATGGATTTTATAGGTTCTTCATAGAACCATCGATGCCAATAAAGAATCTTTATTTTTAAGAGTGCATTCTTAAAAGGGTTTCAAAAAAGGGTGTTTTCACCATTTTGAGTTCCAAACAGAACGTTTCAGTAAAAAGTTCTTAAAAGAACTATTTATCTTCTTAGTGCGAAGAAGATTTTAACCTTTTTTCCACTATAAAGATCTTATGGAATGGAAAGATTCCATGGATGCCAATGAAGAACCTTTATTTTAAAAATGTAAAATAACTTTAATTTTTAAATAACGAATAAATAGGTCTCAAAGATATCCAAATTTAAATATAATTGCATATATAAAAATATATGGATCAAAGTTTAATGATATTTCAAATTATCCTGTTTTAAAGTTCAACTAAGCTTAGTCGGTTTTATATTAAATATGTTAGAAAGATTGTTGGCAAGGCTTCAGATGACCTAAACTCTGAAAAAATGTACAGTTTTGTTCTCATATATATTCTGAGGGTTTTTATAGAAGGGTTTTCTCATATATCATTCGCCTGGTTTTATACAACATATTATTCGTAAAAACGTATTAAAACTGTATTTTTTTCTGTTGATAGTCATTTCTGATTTACGGAGTGATAAAAAGAGACATCCAAAATTCCCTCTATAAAAATATTTGACTCTAATATGTCAACAAAATGAAAACAAAAAGTAGCCAAAGTTCTCACTAATTTTCTGGAAATGTATGCAAGTTAGTGCATATTAAATGCCTTATTTGTATACTTCATCATAACATATCAGAAAACTTGTAAACTATCATTTTTGCGATTCTTAATTTCAGCCATTCACCTGCATTGTCTTGCCTTAATGTAATAATGGTGCTATATATATTTTCAGTATATTCATATTTGAATAAACACGAGCTGTTGATCAATTAAGTGCAATGTTTATGATCAATCCTTAACAAAAAGTTATCATAAATGCAATATTTGTTACCTGTGTGTTGGAGTCGTCTGGCGAGTGAAGTTTAGGTGGTCTGACAGAGCGTCTGGTGATGAATGTTTGGCACTGAAGCACCTGCTCGCTGCTCTTATCTAAGCGTGTGTTGACACTCCTCCTTCATTAGAGGAGGCCACAGGCCGATGAACAACATTCATGGCACTTACAGTCCAGGAAAGTGGATCTCTTGCTTCTGTTATTGAACTGGAAATACTACAAGGAAAACAAATCATCATGAATCATGAGCATCAGAATCGGCTCAAATTTTTTGTGAATCACAAAAAGCAATTAATTCATACAAAAGCCATGACGAACAATACATTTCTGCAGCCTGAAAGTAATTAAAAATCTGTTCAACAAGAATATCAAAATTGCATATTAATATTGTTGTTATTATTATTAAGCGTGCAGAAATGGCAATATAATAACAATAAATAATAATACATTTAGAGCTATTTTAATTTTAATTATCATCATCATTATTATTATTACTATTATTATTGCCATTTCAGTTGTTGTTATTATTGTTATTATTATTGTTGCTGTTGTTGTTAGTCTGTTTGTTTTTTATTAGTAACAGTGCTTAAACACTGTAAAATGTTTTTGTTTTATACCACTTATAAACTTTTTTTTATATAAATAAGAAATATTGTCGTTGTTTTGTTATCTAATGTTTATATTTACTATCTATTTAAAGGTGAAGTATGTTATTTCATAGTGTCAGCATACAAAAATCACAAAAAAGAGGTGTCCAATTTCACATATTTCTGCTGTATTCTTCCCCATTTTGTAGTATAAAATGATGTATATTAAAGCATATATAACCTTATATATTCATATTGTGCATATCTAACCTTTTGAACATTCACACACAAATAAAGGCACACATTCATACACGCACATATTAATATTAATTAAACATGTTTCCATAAAGCCCTCTGATGTTTTACATGAGGTGTAAGGAAGAAGAAGAGAAACCTGTTTGACACATTTCATAAAATCACTGAAAAAGTGAAAAGGAGGGAGGGAGGGGTGAAATTAAAGAGGAAGAAACAGAAAAGAGGTGTATATCCTCTCATTTTGGGTTATTATTGTCATCAGTCTGGTATGATAAGAGCGGAGTGTGTGTGAGTCGATGTGGGTCAATCTGGGTTTTGCTGTCATATTCATAACAATTAAACAGACGTTTATCAAACTCTTTCAGGCCAAACGATTGAGCGGTTTACTATTAACAGCGTATGTGCTGGAACAAGCTGTACAGATGAGGTTTGCATATTAAAATAATAGCATATTTACAAACAATTGCGGAAATTAAGATTAAAGAGTGAAACAAACTTACTGACAAGCCCGGTCACTTATTGTTCGACCATTTTTATCCGTTCTTATATAAATTATTATAAAGAAGTTTTAAAAACTTCAGCTATTTCAAGAGGCATGTAGATCAAAACATGTTAAAACATCAAGAAGTGCACTTTATAAATTAATAAATGGCTACAAGCAGTCAAATTGGTAAAGTGTCTGCTAAATTAATAAATGTAAATGAAGTTATAGATGTAATAATTGTAAAATAAATTAATTAATAAATAATTTAAAAAGAATTCTTAAAGACTGTATCTGTAGCATAAAGACACACAAAAAATATATTTTCTCATTTGAAAACTACAATGATTATAAAGACTCATAATGATGTTTATAATAATTTTAATAAATAAATACAATTTATAAAGTACTTTTCGCCTGAATGAGCAAAAATACACACACACACACAAAATGCTAGATTGTGATTTATTTGTTTTATCAGACATATCTTCTAAATAATATTTCTTACTTGAAAATTGAATAAATTATTTAATAAGAATGAAGCTTGATTGTCTGCTAAAACATGAGCTTTATGGCATAATAATGGAACAGCATGTAGTTTACAAGTTTTTAGTTTTCATTCATTTTTATACAACAACTGAACAAATACAAAAACTCTAAAACAAGCAAAACAAATAAACAAAAAGGACCTAACCATTAAAACCGGTTAAAAAAGGGGAAAGTATTTGGGTTATATTCTGAAATATGAGTCTCAGATCAAACTAATCCTGTTTGAGTACTATGATTAAAAAGAAAGCCTTATTTTAATATCTTAAAAACATTAATAGCCATACTTTCGTTTAATAGAGTAATGATAATTATATGACAATCTGATTAAACACACACCCACGTAGTAGCATTTCCACAATTCACAGCCTGAGTCACTGACGAAACTTGGAAATAAAAAAATCATTAAGCCAAATTTCCACGAATGTGCAAATACACTTCATCTGGACGTCACACACCTAAGCAGAATCAGCAGCTGTCAAACAGTGATTCAGTACAGACACACACCGAATTAAACACTCTTTCTGACACTCCTCATTGATGAAAGAAACAATCACAGCAGAAGTCACAAACATGTCATGCAGTTAAAGATTTTTCTTGTTTCTTACACGTTGGCCATCATCAAACTGATACACTCCAACCTGAAAGATCGGAAAAAATAATAAACATACTATCACTTAAAGTTGGTTTTGTCCAACGATTCAGATCACTTCTAATGCTTTTTTTTTTTTAAACAGAATAAAATAAAAAGGAATAAAAAAAGGAATTTTGGTAACTTTTTGAATCACACAATTCTGAGTTTATATCTCGTAATTCTGACTTAATTTCTCATAATTCTGAGTTTATATCTCGCAATTACACCAATTCTTTCGTCGAGATATAAACTTACAAGTGAGAGAAAAAAAAGTCAGAACTGTGAGTTTGTGTCAAATTCAGTTCTGAGAATTGTGAGAAATAGTCAAAATTGTGAGATATAAACTCGCAATTAGGATAAAAAGACAGAATTGCAAGATATAAAATTTTGATTGCGAATTATAAATAAATTAGAAATAAAGTCAGGATCTAAACGTGATCTAAACAATTTTGACTTCTTCCTCAGAATGAGTCAGAATCGAGAAATGGCAAACTCTAGAACTTCTAGAATTGCGAAATGTTGACTCATCCATAGGGAAAAAATTAGGACTGCGAGAAAAAAACCTCTTTCACCACAGTTTGTCAGATAATGTGTGGTATTTCCTCCTCCATCATCATATTCCTGCTGCCTGCCTTCATGACAGCTGCTTCTTAAGCAAAATTATTTTGCCCTACAAGACAAAGAAACCCCAGAAATAAAATAAGATAAATACAATTAAGATAAATAATAATAATAATAATAATAATAATAAATTATCCAAGTTGGGATTTGAGAGGAATGCTATATGCTTGCATTTTCTTTCAGTATTGTAATTCAAAAAATATCAATATCAATATCAATTAAATTCATTACAAATAAGATGCTAAAACATTAAAACATAAATTACTTTATTTTTTATTATCATCATCATCATTATTATTATTATTGAAAACGTATCGTTGTTATTATAGACCTATAGGGTTTAGGTTTGATTTTGACATTGGTGGGGACATACCAGCAGACAACCCAATCCCCCCTCCCCCCCAATTCAACTACAACATTTTCACGTTTATATAGACTTTTGACCACAGTTTCATGTCATCTAAAGTCTTTATTTATAGCTATGGTAGCCGACATACTCACAATTCATAAAGTTCCGATCTAAATCAAATAATTCGCGAACCATCATTTCAGGCCGGGACTTCCGAGCACATATCAATTCAATTCAATTCGCTATGATTCATGAACCTGATCAGAAGTTCTGATTTGAATCAAAAGATTCACGAATCCACTCCGAAGTTCAGATCTAAATCAAACGATTTGGATAAAGCACTCTGAAGTCTCGATCTAATTTAAATGATTCACCAAACGCGCTTTGATTTTAACAGCAAATTTAGATTTAGTTTTAGTTTTGACTAAAATGCCATTTAGTTTTAGTCATATTTTAGTCATCTGAATTGTTTTTAGTTTTAGTCTAATTTTAGTAATTTTATCATGATAGACAACCGATTTAACTGCGGTGACACACATGTGAAAATTATTCGTCAGCGAAATTAACACTGCTTTGAAGTCCTGATCTGAATCAAATAATTCAAGATACATGATCGGATTGGAGCACTGCGAAACAGGGAATCATTTTGTGATGTAGGGCCTAATGGTTTAACTGATTCGGAGTTTCGAAAATTATTTTAATTATTTTAATAATTACAAGCGTTGTCGAATCGAAAATGAATGGCTCTTTTGATCTGTTTTTTGCTAGTGAATTGAGTTTGAATCAATCGGAGCAGTTCCAGTGTAAACTACTCAATCACTTGACTCTGTTTGTCTGTTCCTCCGCTTGTTGAGACTTCAGCTGTTTATACGACACTGTTACTGCTGGCTCAGCTCGCTAGTTTTATGACATTAACTGAAATAAGAAGAAAAAAAAATTCTGAAGATGACTGCTTTCCACATCGAAACATCCAACACAAATCTACGAACATATCCAGGTGGTAACTGCTATAGTGCAAACACTCTTCAAAATACATGTTAGATGGAAACATTATGCATTATGATCGAGTTTGTAGCTTAAGTAGGCCTATATTTTAAATAGTTTGACCACTGCAATTCAGTTGCTGACAGTTCAATAGGAAATCAGTTGAAAGCATCCAGATCAACTCATACCATTGCAGTGAATGTTACATTTATCAGTAGCCTATATATTGTAATAAAACAGATATCAGATATTATCAGATATAAATCAGATGTTTCATTCCAATTAATTGTTTTATTTTATTTTATTTTATTTTAACTATTTATTTTAACCAGTATTTTCATTTTATGTTTTTTCAGTTATCAAACTCTGGTTATTCAAGTGGAAAAATCTGGCACAAGGCAAATTACTCTTATATTCAGTTTCTAAAAACAAAGACCTAATTTCTGCCGTGGCTTTGCGTTTCAGATGAGTTCATCTTTTTTTAAAGATATTTTGTTATATTGACTGATCACTCAGCCAACATATGCCTGTGTCTGACAGGAAGAACTTTCTTTACTCGTCTGAGAAGGCTAATGAAGCAGAGCTGAAGGTTTCTGAGAGAATCTAGTTGCTTCAGACCTACTCTGACACACTGACACTGATCAGGACTCAACCGCTGTGGATAAGCTTCTGTCCACCAGAGGGCAGTGTTTACAAGATTTTCACTACATCAAGCTTCTGGGACTGTCCATACTCACAGATTAACCTGATTAATCACACATGTACATGTACACACACACACACACATTACTTGTGGATTATTGTGATGTTTTTATTAGCTGTTTGGACTCATTCTGACGGCACCCATTCACTGCAGAGGATCCATTGGTGAGCAAGTGATGGAATGCTACATTTCTCCAAATATGTTCTGATAAAGAAATAAGCTCATCTGCATCTAAAAAATGGACATAAATACTCATGAAATTTGGCTCCACTTATGAACCGACTACTGTATGATGTGCTCTGGTGCAGAGTTTGACTGTATATTTACTCAATGTTCACTGTTACTGGGGAAAAAAAATAAAAAAATACTTACTTTAGATTTCAAAGTAATCTGAAAGAATTTGACTGCATGCCATTTTAAAAGTAAAAGTTTTGCTATTCAAATCATCTAAAACTCCATGTGCATACACTTTATTATACAATAAAATACATGCATTTATAATAAAATAATTATAATAAAAATAGTCAAAACAACACTAAAATTTACACTTTTTTAACACTTTTGATTACATAAAAATGCAGCTGTGCTTAAAGATTCAAAATTGTTAACACATTAATGTCAAGTGAAAAACTGGAAATACATGATTTTTTTACAGAAATGATATGATGATGTCTGTGTGATATGTTTCGGGTTACTGATGGTCACTCTTTGGTATCTCTGCTGCGGCAGATGATGTTGAAGCTCTGAGGAAAGTGAAAAACACCCATGATCCCATCCATGTCGATGGACTGTGGCTCGGGAGGCCAGGAGAAATGAACCCGCTGTAGGAGAGATGTCATGTACAAGAAGAGCTCCGTCCTCGCCAGAGTCTCCCCGAGACAGACCCTCGGACCTGATAAACAAACACACAAATCAATACAGTAACTTTTCGTAATTCGGTTTATTAATTTCACAAACAGCTGACTCACCCAGTGAGAAGGGGATGAAAGAATCTGGTTTGAAGAAGTTCCCGTTCTCATCCAAGAAATTCTCCGGGTTAAAGGCATCGGGATGCTTCCAGTGCTCCTTATTGCTGAAAATTGCTGCTAAGTTTGTCATGATAATAGTTCCCTGTATGAGGAAAATTTAGCAGAGTTGAATTAAGCTTTTCAGAAATTAAACACTTAACCCATACTCAGAAAACGTGCAAAAATGGTACCTTTAGGGGTACAACAGCTTTTGCCACTTGGGCAGAACCCTCAAAGGGACACCTTTGTACCTTCTTTACCCCTAAAGGGTTCATAATAGTACCATAGAAGTGCATATTACTACTCTAAGTTACTAATATGCAAATAATATGATAATACTACTATGCCTCAGTGACAAGCTGTTGTACCCTTAAAGGTACCATTTTTGCACATTTTTTTTTTCTGACAGTGTTTCATACTGGAATCAGTCATACTTGCACTGGATTAGCAATTCATTTCAGATTATCAGGTTTTCAGACTTCACAGTGTACATTTGTAAACCCTGTATTAATGTTAGTGATGAAACTGTATGAAAATTTCATATCATGATTATAGTGACCAAAATGATCATGGTTATCAATATCATCACAGTATTGTTAAAATGTGCTGGAAATGTTCAAAAAGTACTCACACACACAGTGAAATCAAGTTTTATGTTGAAAAACAAATAAAATTAGCAGCACTATTTACTTTTTGTTTACATAAAATTAAATAACAACAAAAACAATGACTTGGGTGACTAAAGCCTGGAATACACCACATGATTTTTGCCCCGATTTTACAGTCTGAACAAGTTGATGCTAGTTGAGGAAAGTCAGAGCCAGTCTGCAGATTACAGCTCACAGATTCCACAGAAAATCGCGTAGTGTATGATGGTCACACAGACTCCGATTTTTTAGCTTCAGACTTTGATTCCATCCAGTCGGAGGATATCAAACATGTTTGATATTTTCAGCCGATTTTAGAATACACATTGTTTTCATTTGTCATGCGTCTCCTAGCAACAAGGCACACGTTTCTGAGTGCCTTGTTGCTAGGAGATACATTGTTACCACATACTGACTGGTCGCCCCCCCCCCATTTTAGAGTGGCCTT